>JAHPZR010050381.1:0-19180 GCA_019787425.1 Platygyra sinensis | reverse complement strand
CTCGTTCTAAAAACATGCGACAGCGGGAACGCCACTTCGGCGAGTCCGAATGTTTTGTTCCGTTGTTACAGAGTTAATTGTGTACGTTTCGTTCAATTTAACGGTCCGTACGTTCCGTTCAGTTCGCCATAAAGAACAGTAACTAGACATTAAGGAGTGTGCGGGCGGGAGCCGAAAGGTAAAGAAGATATACATATGTATGCCTCGTTCTAAAGCATGCGACAGCGAGAACGCCACTTCGGCGAGTCGGAATGTTTTGTTCCGTTCTTACAGAGTTAATTGCGTACGTTTCGTTCAATTTAACGGTCCGTACGTTCGGTTCAGTTCGCCATAAAAGAACAGTTTAACTGTCCGTACGTTCGGTTCAGTTCGCCATAAAGAACAGTTTAACGGTCCGTACGGTCGGTTCAGTTCGCCATAAAGAACAGTAACTAGACATTAAGGAGTGCGCAGGAGCCGAAAGGTAAAGAAGATATACATATGTATGCCTCGTTCTAAAAGTATGCGACAGTGGGAACGCCACTTCGATGAGTCCGTCCATATGTTTTGTTACGTTCTTACAGAGTTAATTGCGTAAGAACGCCACTTTGAAAAAAAGAAGATATACATATGTATGCCTCGTGCTATAAGTATGGGTCAGTACGAACGCGACTTCGATGAGTCCGTATGTTTTGTTACTTTCTTACAGAGTTAATTGCTTACGTTTCTTTCAATTTAGTAACAGGTCTGTACGAATTGGGAATTTGATTTTAAGTTCACGAGATGTCAGGTGGCATTTGCGAGAGGAGTGATACTACTGGTATACACTTTTCTTCGGTTTGAAAGTGTAGGACCGAAAGCTCGCTTTCAATATTGGTTGAGTTTCCGCTTATTCTGATTATTATACATTGTAGTCACCATCTGTCTTCTCATGGATTATAGAACGAGGTGTTTTCATGTGTAGCGGGCTTGTTTCGGTTGATGGATTTTCGAACGAGGTATATTCATATGTAGTACGTTTGTTTTGTGTATGCATAGAGTACTTCTCTTTTGTTTCCATATACAAATATTTATTGACTGCGGGAGAATGGGATCAGGCATTAATGTGACACAATCGTGGCCGGGTATTCTGAAGTTTAGCCAAGTAGGAGCATTACTCGGATAATGGATCTAGAACAGTTTCTCATATTTGGGCTATTTTTTTTTTTTCCATTTGTTGTATACAGAGTGTGTGGGGCCGATTTTGTAATCCAATTTTACAGTACAGAAAGAATGAGATATTTTATTGTAGAAGTTGAGCGATTGTACGCTGATGGGCAAGGGTTCATTAGTATACCATTGGTGAAATGCATGCCATTAAGATGATTGAGCTTATTTCATAAGCAGCGACGAAGAGCAGGAAGTGAAATCTTTTATCATTGGCACACCAACAGAGAACTAGGGTATTTCATTGATATTTGATTCATTGGACTTTACATATTGTCGAACCCACTCACCCATCAGACAGAGTGTGAGTACCAAAGTAATCTGTTGGGTATTCATTGTACTTTATTGGTGAGATTTCTCTCTTAATGTGGATTATAATATTATGCAAGTAATTAAAAAGGGTAGAGAATGATTTCAATTGGGTTTCTTATATATTCGACCACTTGTAGTAGCAGGATGAGTTCATCACGTGGCACACAGCAGGCAAAGGCCATCAAATGGTGTTGTATATTGTATATTTTTATTTGTCTTTTTTACATAAGTGTTACTGTGGTGTTAAAAATGCAGCGGAATGCTCTTATCCAAAATAATGATTTTTAAACGAGCTTTGAAGTGCTTACATTAGTGCAATCACGGGCGTCTGATATTTTGTGCAGTTTCAATAAATTGCCTAATTATGTATGGAGTTCTTTGTAATAGACCATGACAATTTCTATAGTTGTGTGAAATGTAACAGATGTTGTTGTGTGAAAGCGAGGTTGGGATTGACTTTGCTTTGACAAAAACTAGAAGCTAGTGGGGACGAGAACAGAAGAATTTACATATCAAGGCAAAGTGTATGTATGAAAGGTCAGAATTAGTATTTATACTACAAAAACTGAAGTGTTTTTATGGAAACAATGTCTTCTTCAGCCTTATAACGTAAGGGCTTTACAACTATGTACATAACTGCAAAATGACAATCTCTTTGTGATGTTCAAATTCACTGTGATCACCAATTTGCTCCTTTGTTTATGTCTTCATTGTGGTTGTCTACCAAGTACAACATTAGAAAGAGAAATCGCCAACGATTCATATGTTTTGTCATTGACCCATATTTTGACAACCAGCTGAAGAGCTGTTCGCACACTTCGGTGTTGATGTTCTGAAAGGACAAATATCAATGTAGTCAATAAACTTCCTTTTATTTTGTTAATTTATTTTTATAGTGCTTAATTTGTAATTATTTATAGTGGGAAGCAATGTTTGTAAGAAACTGAGTGGCAATTAACAAGCTGTAACTTATTATTTAGATGGGAAGGAATTTATAAGACTAGTATATTACCAAGAAATTTATATCCATATGGCCAAGTCAGTGATTGTAAGTATGTTGTGTTAGTGGTGAACAAAAGCATTTGTAAACTCAGAGATTCATTTTAATATATCAAAATGTAGGTTTTCAGTTTATTGAGGGCATTGGGTTAAATTTGTATGGAATGATGCTTTTGCCGGTGTGTTTTGGCAACCTTTTAAATAATAATCATTATTAAGTTAGTAGCTTGTACTTCCTTACTACCAATAGTAATGCAAAGCTACATGTACATATTTCTATACTTATAGTAACTCCGCTATGGCACCATTGTCGGTACATACATTATTTTCCACACGATTAGTAAGAGTCCCGCTGTTAACAGCAGTCATTTCCCAGCAGTGTGGCCTTGGCTCACTTTTTGGAGCAGTACTCCAATTTTAAACTGAATAAGTGATAAAACTTTTTTGTTGATATTGATTAGTTCAAAATTTTAGCCACATACTAATGACATTGCCTTTCAATGTTATGAATTAAATTACAGATCATGGGTCTCGATTTGCAGATTATGCAAACTAGTATGAATGTGTTTTGGTTACTGGTAATCAGTTATTAACATTTAATTTATAGTTTCTTAACTTACCAATTGATACTGTTCCTGGTAATGTAGAAAAATGAAGTTCCCCTGCATCTTTTACCATGCATACCTGCCTGGCATTTTTCATGTTGCCATCTAGGACAATGACATTCTGACAACCAGGGGTTTTGCAAGAGTGATCTAAGAAATATTTACAAATCAATTTAACCAAATAAAAAATTGATTCCTTTTACAAAACTTAACTCGGATTGTGATACTGTATTTATTGGTAGTTACAGTTTTTTTTAACGAAATTTTCTTTTAAGGATGTTCGCCCAAAATTTTTCCAGTCGATAGAATTTTTTTTAATTTTTACTGCACGCAGATAATGACTTACTTGTGTCAGAAATGCAAAAAAATTTGGGGGTCACCGTCTTCGTTTCAGAGATAAAGCGGGTGGTAAACTATACTGATTTCGAAAAATTGGCGCATATCATTGAGCATGGTCTACAGAGGTTTATAGTTAAAAATATCGAAGGTGAGTAAACAGAAGCAAACGATCTTAGTCATATTTTGTAGAAATTAATCTGTTGCGTAAATAAATCCAAATGTTAGTAACGTTTTCACAAAATTTAACCCTTTAAGAGGCATTTGAGACTGCTGCACAGATGCATGAAGCTAGAGCTACCAAGAACACGGAATACGATGGTGCATTTTGCCAAAAATTTAAACTTCTAGTCGATAGATTTTTTTTCATTTTTTCCCTAAACGTAGAAAATCCGAAGAGAAAATGATCCATCGAAAGAAAAATTGGGGTCACTGAACATCCAAGATCTTTAAGTCCAGTCAAAGCTCTGTCAATGGCCATCTGCCTTATCATTTGTTTATTTTATGACTTATTGCCGCGCTCATGGATGAGTGGCATGGGAATTTGCGTGTGCAGTAAGGATGCGCAGAAACAATTAGCGTGAACTTCCTTAAGAAGAATATAGGCCATAAAATAGAAGGTACCTGGATATGTTTATAGGGTTTATAGGAGCTTGATGTTACAGGGGGGGGGGGGGGGGGAGGGGGAAAGGATAATACTAAACATATATTACATATATAGCATACAATTGGGAGTAGAATGAAACAATCACTAATTATTGGTAAGAACGATTGTATCAACTGGCACCTCTATAGGCTAAGTTTGATTACCTTCTTAGTTGTTTATTAGGCCACATATTCTTACTCCTCTGGGTCTATGTATAATGATGAACTTCAATGATTTTTCTTTCTTACTAATAATCATAAAGCAGTTCACTAGTTTACCTCTCCATTTATCCAAAAAGGCCTTGCTAAATTTCTTTGTAACAATTTCAAGCAACTTGTTTCGGTCTGTTGGTAGCAGTGGAAGATCTTGTGACAAGTTGTGTTTTTGGATAGTTTCCAAACAAGCATACTGCAAAAAACCTTCTTCCAAACGGCGACGGTCCAGGTTCAATCTTTGTGAAAGTAGTTGTTGTAACTTAGTTGCATTGTCCCTGTATTTTTAGACCACAATAAAGAAAGTGTTATTCCATAGTAATTGTTAAAATAACTTGATTCCAAGGTATAGGGTATTAACCATGATATTGTCAATAAATTCCTTGAGATTAATTTCATCTTATAGTTTACAGCAATATTGGACAATAAGTAGAAAAGCCTACTTAGCTCAGTTGGTAGAGCACCAATCTGCTGTGCAGGAAGTCAACCTTTAAAGCCCCATACCAAACCAACACTCGGGGTGTTAAAATAACTGAGAAGAATGTGCTGCCTTTGTAATTATATCTTTTGTTTTTTTTTTTGGCAACTGCAAATGTTTAGACATTCAAGTCTTGCGGACTACAACTATAAACCACAAACCCCGTATTCTGCATCTTCAGTGTTCCATGGTTAGCAGGCGATCTTAAAAAACTCACACCCTTATCGAAAACAGTAGGGCACATTGTGCCTAGTGTGGTGGTCTATCCCTAGTTTCATCCTACATTTCATGCATGGGTCAGGTGGGTGAGTGAGATCAAATATGAACTGATAGTGGTAGCCAGAGGCATCTTCACAAGGTGACATTTGATCTCACTCATAAGAATTGTACACTGCCATGAGAAATATTTGATATGTGCAGTGTATAAATACACATTCCTCCTTTAACTAAATAGTAATGTTATGTGCCCTGATGGCTACCTTTTGGCAAGTACCCAATATTAATCACAATAGAACCCCTATGAAAAACAAAATGGCCTCTCGCATTGGTTATGATTTGCAAACATACTCTTGACATTAAACAAGGTCTTGGATTATTATGAGTCTCTTCATTGCTAAATACTTATTATTCAGTATCACTTCAGTGCATACTTGTTAATCATGTTTCTAATTATTATTATTATTATTATTATTATTATTTATTCTTTTTTTATTTTAAATTAATAACAATCAAACTTTAGTATTATTGTTATTATTATTATTTTTTTTTTCTATCTATTTATTTTTTTAAGTTAAGTCATAAGAAAAAGAGGCATTATTTTTTGAAACCACTTTTCAAATGAATTGTAGCTTATCTTTAGTTTGTCACTGATATTTGTTTAGCTGCAAATGCACCACCAAATAAATAGGTAGTGTATCACTAGATATAATATCACTTACCGTTTCATTCTTTTAACTGTAGTGCCATTTTGTTCATTCCTTTCTGTCTTGTTGTATCCAAATCGCCTGTTGTATGAGGAAGCATAAGTGCTGAAAGGTGTTGCTCCAATCACTAAGAGGTTACTGCAATCTTTTAAAAGTTCAATATCAAAAGCAGTATCTTCAGAGGATAACATAAAGTGAAGGTCAAGAACATCTTGGACGTAGCTCTTTTCATTGCCTTGTGTGGAATAACCGTAATGCTGGTGCAATTTACATTTTCTACAGAACTTAGTCAAGCGGCAACCCAAATACGTTCCTTTGTTCAAGCTGTAAATAACAATTGGGTGAGGATTTGGATCCAAAGATAACTGTTTATGGCAGATCTTGCAGAAATCTTGGGGTGACAGAAGCACTGTTGCCATAGGTTGCCCGCACATCACGGTGTAATCATGAAATTCTCGAAAGCGATCTTTTTCAGAAATGAACATTTCCGAGTGAAGGAATCGCAAAGTTCTTGTTTCCGCAGAAAATATGGCAACATCGTCGTTTGGTTTTTCTGCTTCAGTCGGTGGTTCATGGTATACATATTGCTTTACGATTGCCGCAAACTTCACTGTTTTCGAGAAGATATCCCCAATTGTGCTCAATACAAACTGCAGTCTTGATAAACGCGTGTAATTATTCAGCAAATCCGACATTTTACGTTTAGAAGTATCACAGTTGAATTAAGTGATGAGCCTCGACCTCAGGTTGAGAGCAAGTGGTTTGTTGACAAGCTGTTTCGATAGCAACGAATTTGACCTGCAGGCATTAGCTTCTTTTGATTAGTAAATTTCCTATATACAAAATTTGAAGTTATTTATATAAGCAAAAAATTACTAAGCTATTTGTAAAAAATTGACCTTCAAATTGTAATTGCGAAAAGCACTATTGCGCGCTTCGTTATGTGTAATGTGAAAAAACTTCTTAGCCATATGTTATTTCCAAACTAAAGAACAGAGGGGAAGAGGGGAGGGAACTTTTAACATCGCAAACCAATATCGTCGTGTACATTAATTCGTATTTCTATGCAACACAATCGTATTCTGTTATTGAAGTTTAATATGGTCTCCAATCACAATCACCTCAAGTTTATAAGACTTTTTACATGTCTCAATTGACCTCCATCTGTTAAAAGGGAGGTTTAGAACGAGCCCCTCCCAGGTGAAGGTGGGTCGTTCTCCCTTATTCTCACCTAAATTCTCCATGTTTTCAGGGAGGTTTAGAATGAGACCCTCCCAGAAGGAGGTGGGGTCCTTTTCTCTTAGTCTCAACTAAATATTCCATGTGTTCCTTGTTCCCTGAAAGAAGGTCAACCATTTGGTCTTCCCTGTCTCTTGAAGTATGCTTTTTCCTCTATGTTGCTAGTATTATATTTTGTTTTTTCCCATGTTCCCAAAAAGGAAATGGACATGTTCTCTTGTTCCCAAATCCCCTAAGAAGGACTCATGATTCAAGGAATTATACTCGACATCACAACAAATGAGAAGAGACTTTGTGAACTGGAGTAACCTTACGAGATAGTGATATAAAAGCCGCGAAAATAAATGATTGCTCACCCTCAATAATGCAAGGATGAAATGCTATAATACCCATATAAATGTCGCAGCGGTTGTCTGCAACAATCAGAAATAAAAACAATCTTGGGTGCAACTTCAACTGATAAATACCTGTACAAACATTTCGTTTACCGAAATAAAATTTAGGACCATAGGTTGCGTTGCATTTTTCGTATTGACGATTGTTAAAGGGCAGTTGATTTTTATAACAAAAGATTACAAACATCAAACAAGTCGTCCATTAGCGATCACATTTCACACCATCCATGCGTATATGCCCGCCTTCAAAGAGGTGCGAAAAGGACGTATTCCCAATAACACAATGATGCCGCTTTCCGACAAAGGTCATCATAAATGTGTTTGGCAATGCGTTTGGTGAGAAAAACTAGAATAATAGATCTGCCAAATGAACAAAGCGTTTTCACGTGATGACCACACGTATTGCTTTGACAACGGAACCATAATCAGAGCACGGAAAACACTTATTCATTGCAACGATGACTGCAGTGCGTGAATATCGTGAAACTATAAGATACCTGTCCCGAAGAGAAATTGCCCAGGAGAGGAGAGAACTCTTCCAAGTCATAAACGGTGACGCGTTCTTCCCCTTAAAAACATGGCCAGAAGACATGCGAATGACTTTTTGGCAAAAGCCTATCGGAGATGTTGGAACATTCAAACTCATGCTTTTCGCGCTTGGGAACGGTTGTTCACCTAACTTGATGTTAAGGTGGATCCTTACATCGCTTACTTGGTCCCCAGAGAAAGCAGAAAAGCGGGCACGTCAAATTGACTTCATTCTGAACAACGAAGACGGGAAGAGAAATCGGCTAAACTTCAGAATACCCCGCAACTCACGCCCTCCTTGAATCTAGTGCTACCGCAGTCCCGCAGTCGACATAATTTACATAATATGTTTATATAAACATCACGAAATATGCCCCTTGCATCGAGCACGTTGGAGTTGACCTTTTTGGTCCGTGCTACCGCAGTCCCGTAGTCGACATAATTTACATACTCGTACGAAACTATAATAAGTAAAGGACTTCTCGAACCACTAAACTGTATACCTTATACATGTTTATTAATTTACTCACGCTACACATGAATATACCCATTTCTTTTAAGGTTACTGTAGACCTTCAGAGGCCAAGTTTTGCGAATTTTTTTTCTTTGCCCCTGATATAGCTAAAACATCGATTTAAAGTTTGGGGAAAAAAATAGGTTTAATTCATTTAACGATCGCGAGATATCGGGGAAAAACTATTTTGGAGAAGAGCTAATAAATAACTAAAGGCGTTATAATCCCATTAAACTCATCTAGCGCCTGTGGACTTTTCGCGGGAAATCTTATCCAGGACTTAAATTGCAAGCATTTGCATATTTTGTTTACATCGAAAGTTGTGCTGTTTCGCGTCGTTTAGGTCGCTGGCATCTGTGAATTTTTTTTAATGTAGAGTCCGTGAAAGCTCACACTATGAATTCATCGAAAAGACAGACGACGCCTTGGACAAAAACTCGTAAGAAACCCGGGCCGAAGAAAAAGGAGAAAGGCGAACGTTTCGATGAAAGCAGGAAGAAGGAACTCGCCGCCAGTGACAAAGGCTCCTGGTTTGACCAGCGTTCAAGCGATGTTTCACAAGTTTCACGACAGACTTTGAAAATAAAGCTTACCCGAGCGAATTCGTGGCGGCGACCACGTATTGTTTTGGGTCACGCTCGTCGGTTGCCTGGACATTACTTATTCATCGACTGCGGGACTGCGGACCGCGGTAGCACTTCAGTTCAATACTTAGTTCATTGCTTATTCATCGACTGCGGGACTGCGGACCGCGGTAGCACTTCAGTTCAATACTTAGTTCATTGCTTATTCGTCGACTGCGGGACTGCGGACCGCGGTAGCACTTCAGTTCAATACTTAGTTCATTGCTTATTCATCGACTGCGGGACCGCGGACCGCGGTAGCACTTCAGTTCAATACTTAGTTCATTGCTTATTCATCGACTGCGGGACCGCGGACCGCGGTAGCACTTCAGTTCAATACTTAGTTCATTGCTTATTCATCGACTGCGGGATCGCGGACCGCGGTAGCACTTCAGTTCAATACTTAGTTCATTGCTTATTCATCGACTGCGGGACCGCGGACCGCGGTAGCATTAGATTTAAGGAGGGCGTGAGTTGCGGGGTATTCTGAAGTTGCTCCGAGAAATCAGTGGTTTTATTTCGACCTGGATCATGGGAAGCTGCTATACTTAAACGGACTACCGAAACAGTAAACCAACCACCAACAACGAAGCACCTTAGCACCGCGGTAAAAGAGCACATTCAAGAAAAGAACAAAAAACCAAAAAAAAAAAACATAAAAGAAGAAAAACCCTGCACTGCAGGCAAAAAAAAAGGCTCCTTTAGGAGCCACCAATTGTAATAAAAGGCAATGGTCAACAGAGTAATGGAAAGGTTTTAATTCCGCAGATATCCAAATTGATCGCGTGGCAAAAATCAACCTATTTGAAATATCATGCTAAGCCAACACCGTTCCCATAATCTTGCGAATAACTGGGTTTTATGATACACAGTCATTTATTTTGGGGGATATTAAAAAAAGCTTAATTTGTGAGGCGCGTACTTGTTTACCATGGTACATGAATAAACAATGTATTTTTATGTGATAGCAGGATTTTTTCGAACCATGAATAAAAGAGGGAGGAATTCAGTCGTTTACCTACGCTCCTGGAAGAAAGAACGATAAACATTCGTGTGTATACAGCCCGTAAAACGCATGATTGTTTCGGCTAATGGATTAAGAAAAAAATGGAAATCTTATCGCGTAATTACCATCAAACAAACACTTATGTCCAATAAGTAACTGAAACAACGTCCTTTTCATGTGATCCATGCCACCCCATTTTTGTAACCGCCTTAAAATAAATTTAAATCAACATGCTGCAAAGACTTCATTCAACTCGCATTGTAGAAACCGTTTTAATGTTGAAAACCAATGCTTAACTTCTTTTGTTTCAAAGACCAATCACACTGACTTCAAACGAATTGCATCCATTTCTTACCAACAGTCCATAGTATAACGTATCCCTTGCGGAGCTTGTTACTTAGACGAATACTCTACACATCGGAAAGTTATTAATCGCATCAGAAAGATAACATACCCAGTTAATGATGACAAACCGGTTCCAGCGGCTAGACCTAGACCTAAAGAAGTGTTACGAATACGACTTAGATTGGGCACTTCTTCCGCCAAAACTGCATCAGGTAAGGAAGAAGTTACAACACACAGTTCTTTAGTTATTCTTCAGGTGCAAAAAATAACTCGTTTTAACTTCTTTCCTCTTACTCTCGAGCAGATCTGCGATGTGTTTGGCAAGGGCCTGAAGCAACGACAAACGACGATTTTACTTGGCCTCCTCAGTTTAATATCATTCTGCCTTGGCCACGCAAGCGTCAAAGTTCATGACTTTTGGAATGAGCCGATCATATTATGGATGGCAATCGTACTACCAACAGGTATGTGGTTTAAATTTAAGTACAAAGTAAAACGGTTATCCATACCCAGCGAACAGAATCAGAGCGAGCATAAAGTACGAACAGTTCTCTTTTCCTCTAATTCATTGGGAAAAAATACCAAAAATAACGAAAAAGCGGTTTCATCAAGTGGCACTTAGAGTCTACTTGGCAAATGAATGTTCACAGTTACCTACTTTACAGTGAGATCGAAGAAGTTTTGACTGTTTATTCGAAAGCCTATTTATTTGTGTTAGAGTCATCATTGAGAAGCACTCGAATTGCCATATTGGATGTAGCCGAATCGACTCTAAGCCTACTCTACGCGTAGGCGAACAGACAGTAAGCTGAATGACCCGTAGGTGAAACGACCGGTTACCATCTGCATGATATGTTGATGTGACCGAAACTCGGCAGTGTACAAAGTGTCCGTGGGTAGGGGTTGTGGTCGACACCGAAGCGGAAAAATTATTTTTTCCGCCTCCTGACCCAGACGATATTAATGTGATTCCACTGAAGTAGAACTTACCATGAATTTTTTGTAAACTTGACCCATTGACTGTTTATATTATAAGAATTTAAATTTAGAAATAAAAATTAGGGGATCTATATCCGCGTAAGAGCAACAGCACCTTGTTTATACTATATAAATCCTTATAATAGCACCATAATTATTGACACCATTGCTTCCTGAAATCGCATTTGAGATGATTGTTTCTTACTCAACACTTAAAAGTGGCCTATATTTATTTTACATAGAGAACTTTAATACCCAATTCAAAACAACAGAAAAAAAATTGAAAAGTCGCCGTACTCGTTGTAATGATGATGTGCCTATGTGCCGAAATCGAGCCGCAAAAAAGCAGCCCTTCTTTTTTTAAGGAGGCTCGAAAGGGTTTTTAGCTGCATGCGCGCGCGCAATCTACACACGCCATAACTAAGATGCACGCGTCAGCTGAATCAGTATTAAAATTAGCACACCGGAAGTTAATGCTGCGTAAAATCGCGCGAACCGGAAATAAAATCTGCGGAAAACATTTGTTTTTAGCTCGAAAGTTCGGTCGGTGACCTATCTTGATGTTTTGCATACACGCACCATTCGCGATGGCACTTCAGATATAAAAGTTTCGGGGAAAATTATCTAGTGGAATTGTCTGTAAGCCATAAAACGCGTTTTCTTTAAATACACTCTACTAGATAGAATTTTTCCATACTGTCTGAAAAGTTAAAGAATTTAGGGAACTTTTCAACAAAGAAATAAAAATGGTAGGTCACCGAATTAGTTTCTCAAATAATTTACAAAAATTGAAATTTAGAGGAAGCTTTTGTGGACCTCGTGCGTTACCATGGTAACTGATATGACGTCGCAAGTACCCTTAAAGTATAGCCCAACAATAGAGTTGCAAGAAGATATATAGTTTGCCCACACCATTAAACATCCTTCTTTGTAATCTTCCATCCTTTCACAAGCAATATAGCAACGAAAAACCCTCTCGAGCCTCCTTAATGCGCGCGCTAATCACGCGCAAATTTATACGCAGTAGGGATGCGCAATGCAATACACTCTTGACCTCCCCCCTGTTTCGCTCACATCAAAAGTTCAAGATGGCGGCCGGTCGATGTCAAAGATCAACATCTACGATCTTGCGAAAAATAGGGGCCTGTCAAGATCTACTTAGTAGATGCCATATTTCATTTGATACTAGTCATATTTCAGTTTGGAACGAGTATGGTCTCTGGTTGCCTGCAAGCTTTTCGGACTGCCAGGATCAAGTCAAAAAACTAGCGTCGAATTCGGTAAAAAACCTCGCACTTGTTATTTAAATGACTCTGTGGTACCATAGATTTTATAAGATTCTTACCCAAATATTGAAGGCATTGCAGTTAAATTTGGGTGTTTTGTTCAGCAAGGTTTCACCAAATCACATTTTATTCTGGAAAGCTGTGAACTACACAAAGGAAACCTGTCATGTAGTTGAAATCGCGAAAGTTTACAATTCATTTTTTTGTGTGCCTAAGCAG
Source organism: Platygyra sinensis (assembly GCA_019787425.1). Classification (NCBI taxonomy): domain Eukaryota; kingdom Metazoa; phylum Cnidaria; class Anthozoa; order Scleractinia; family Merulinidae; genus Platygyra; species Platygyra sinensis. The sequence goes on along the minus strand of JAHPZR010050381.1, from coordinate 6,351 downwards.
GAAGTGTCATTATCTTACAAAAAAGGATTACACCTCTTTCGCCAGACATCAATGGTTGAGTGCTAGGCTCCGAAAATTTTGGGCAAAAACGCTATCTACCTTTGTATAACTCCAAATTCCCTGAAAACTGCTCTTTTTTATCTAACTCCTAGAAAATCCTTTCAATAGGTTCTTCCCTGTAAACACAACTTTTAATATTGTGTTAACCCCTGATTGGTCAAAAATGTGTTGCCCTGCTTGATTTCTGTTAGAAATGGGTTTGCTATCAAGAATTCCAAAGAATTACAAGGTTTTCCCCGACAGAAATCTATTACTATTCACCAATTCCCCGTAAACTATCCCTTTATTTTAATTCCTACCCCTCATGCCATTTCAATGTTATAGCTGTACACTAATTTCAATTGCCCTGCACAATATTACTGATATTTGAAAATATTACTTTTAACCTGTCTTAACATATAGTGTCTAATCATCCCAATCTTGTTTCCAATTAAAATAAAAACCAGTTCATAACAATAAAAACAAAATTGGTTGTTTTTCAACATGTGGATGATCAATTGACTTAAGACATGAACAATACATACAAGCTAACATACAACAGCAAATGTCTTGTGAAATGATAAACTTACCTTATTTGCCTTAATATTTTCTGTAGGAAGATGCAAGAGCACTTATCACCAATTTTTATTTGATATTATGAAGAAAGTGAGACTAAAAGCAGCTGCAAAAGGAATGCAACCAAGGACGGTGTTCCTGCCACACTGTACATGGGACAAACTGGGAGAGATTATGGCCAACGCTGGAGGGAGATGCATGGGTTTGTTTGATGAGCTGCTATCATTCTTCTCAACGATGAATATGTATTCCTCAGTGAAAATGCAGGTGTCCGATACAAAGGAATATCAAGACTTCCTACAGATGTATACAGGAAAGGCCAAAACAAGAGAAACTAGTAAGTTCCCAGTTATTAAGATTCACCTACTTCAACAAAACTGATTTATGTGTGTTGCTGCATAAAACTAAAAGGGTTATGTGCAAGATGAAGCATACATTCTGATTGTTGTTTCCATGGTCAGGGTTTTCTAATATTGAACAATCTTAATGGAAACAGCCAACGATGTGTCCTCTTTTGTTTTAAGAAGTAAATGCAGAATTAAAATCACTGATTGTTTTTTTCATGATCAGGATTTTGTAATATTGACCAATCTTAATGGAAACAGCCAACAATATGTCTTCTTTTATTTTAAGAAGCAAATGCAAAATTAAACTCAAAGTTTGCCAAAATAAACATTTTAGCAAATACCCTCATACGCTAAATTCAATCTGAACCTCATATTGTTATTAATGTGGTTTTGTGACTAAACCACTTGCTAAAAAAACATATACTGCATATACTGTGTTACTCCACGAGAATCCCTCAAATACAACCTGACTTCACCTTTCAACTGATCTTATCCCCTTAGACTATTGTATAAAATCAATTACTTAAATGAATTTTATATTTGTTTCACCATTTCCAATTTCACAGTCAGTGGCAACGCAAATTTTCGAATGACACAAACCACATTCACATTGGTTGGATTTACTCAGCCACAAGCTGCATTGCCAATCATTGAGGATATTCAAAATAATGCAAAGGGCTTCACATCACGCATCCTGTGGATATTCCCAGAACCAGTATTCTGTACAATGAAAGATTCCATGTTGACTGCAGAGGAAAGTGAAAGAGTAAATCAATTCCAAGAACAACTAGGTAAATATCTATGAATTATTTTTTTTTGAACTAATGACAAAGACAATTATAATAATAATTAAATAACGAAAAAAAAACTGCGTTGCACAATTACAACTTACAGTTAATAGTACAATTAATATAACAACACCCTACCTGGTTCCATTTTTTCATGACCATTTTAAGTGCAAGATCTTTTTAGGACAAAATTATTTTGTAAACATGTAATTATGACCATATCTGCTTACTTGAAAACAATTTAAGGGGAAAAAAACATCTCTTTAAATAAAATTTATTTCATGAAAGTTTGTGAGAATGAAGTGTCAAGTGAATACTTGATTTACCCTCGGATTGTAGAGTAGCTCTATATAAGCTAATATCTCCGAGCATTTCACAGTATAACAACCAAGGCCAGACCAACACAATTATTATACTTAGATATATACATTTTTGTTTGTCATTTATTCATTATTGTCATTACTGTATTTGTTATTGTTGTTGTTAATGACTTGTTATTATTTATCATTTTTAGTTGAATTCCTGACTGATTTATATATTGATGGGGAGGAGAGCTACAGTGTTGAAGAGGGCGACAAGATGACAACTGTGTTTGTGGAACGTAAGCAATACAGCCTATCCCAAGATGCCCTTTCTGAATTTGAAAATATTCATGACGAATGGGAAATGTCAATATGCCAAAAGTATCCACATGATGCCCTTGTTAGAGGTAAGCAATAATATGAGCTCCAATTAACCAAATGAATCTAACTACATTGAAGGGTGTATTTGAATGCACCATGAATTATATCAATATTCAAGAATAATAAAAATAACTTTCACCCCTCACAGTTATTCAACTAAAGTAATGATAACAACATGAATTTGGAAAGTTAAATGTAATTGTACACAGAAATGATTAAAGCACATTTCCAAATACTTTTTTTTAAGCCATTTGAAATAAAACTGAAAATGGTTATTAAAAAATTACACCGTAAAATCACAATTTCAGATGCAAATCTCAAGGATCTTTACTCCCAGCAAAATCATGTAACTCATCTACAGAAAATATCACATGCTTTTTTAAATGCAATGCATCAAATGGAATATTTCTACATTACACTTTCAAACTATAGGTCTATATTCAAGGGGTAAATCTCATGTTCTGCGCATGTCAGTGCCTCTACAAATCCTGCTGTCAATCATTAGCACCATGGACTCAGAGCCAGACAGGGAAACCATATTAGAAGAACCACATCAAGAAAACCCCATGAATGTTGTTGAACCATCTGCAAATGAGGATTTACCTGACACAGCATCAGACATCACAACTGATGACGACAACAACCATGTTGAAAGCTTTGACAGCCCTATCCTTGAGGTTGGCCCGCAGGCCATAACTGTGGCTCATTCAATTGTAAAAACTTGTTTATCCCAATTGTGTAAGTGAATGTGTTTTCCTTAGAAATTGCAAATAATATATCACAATTAAAAGGATATAAATCAAATGAATATATCAAATCACAATAAACAATTAAAAATCTAACTTGGTATATGCAAACCATTTTCAAATTGCAAAGTTATCAAAATAAGTACTAAAGTTTTGAATGATTAGAGCACATAATTTTTTTAGGGTCAATATTACCTGATGTGTAATGCCAATGAACCATCACCAGTATAAAACTGGATGTAAGTTCAAAAAAATGGATGCCCATGAAAATAAACCAAAGTGTTACATGTTCTAAAAATAAAAAGGGACATGTAAACAAAGATTCTCAAAAGTTTTAAATAATATAAATAAATTTGATAACAAATGGCTATTAAAATGAATTTCAGGTGCACTGAATGACAAGATGCATGTGTTAAAAGGACACAGTGAGGGACCAACTGAAGAAAACAGCAACTCAGAAGAATGCCCGCAACATAACCCAGCAAACATAGCCACTTTTGGCAAGTTCTACAGTACCATTCTTTTGTCACCAGGAGAAGTAGTTAGCCTTACAATCCTAAACCAAAAAGGGATGTTTAGAAAATCAGTGGCTGGCTATACAGGAAAAGATTTAATGCAAAAGGTAAATTCCCTTAAAAATTTAACCGCTGCATAATTTAAAACAGTACATTTTTATCACAATATTTCACTATGCAAATGCACGTCTCAAAAAAAATTCACACTGCTACGAAATTTTTTAACTAGCCTACCAATGTTACTTACCAATTGCAATCACCAACTCCTACTAAGATACATGAACTATTAAATTCTCTCCAGGTATTAAATGATCTCGTCGGATTCAAACTTGGACAAGTTGAAGTCTACACAATACCTGGAAATTACTGTCAGGTAATATACCTTATTACATTAAGCATAACTCCCTTTATACACCCAATGAATAAATACCTAGACTCCTATTACTTCTAAAACTAACAGTCAAATAACAGTAAGTAAATACTACAACAGGAATACAATTTAAATTGATTGACATTAGACATAAAATAATAGATTCCACAACTTCAAACATCCAGAAATGATAATATAATAACTGGTACAGAAAAGAACTATTTAGTTCCAGCTAAATGACTGTACTATAACCAGACACTGGCAACATGATCATTCTTCCTAGCCCCTTTTTATCACAGCAAACAATAGCAAGGCATAATTGAACATGAAAGAAGTGATACCAAACTTAGGAAATTTAATACACAAATTGTAAACGAAGTTTGAAGCATACACAATCTCTCCTTCACATAAAGTAAGTGTAAACCTAACAATATGCAACCAACATCAATTAAAATGATATTGTTGGTATTTCCTCCTTATGAATTTGGTTTTTCTTATGAAATGAATTACAGCCTTGCCCAAAGTTTTTCATTTTTGTGTCACTGATAAATCAGATCAATAATCATTTTCTACCCATCTGAAAATGGCCAAACACCACATGCTGCTGTAATTATAAATTTTTACATTGTCATTAAAACCAACATGCACTACATCTACTAAATAAATTCTAAATTCATAATCATTACCTAAGTCCTGCGAAAATGGACAAGCACCACATTCTGCTGTAATATAAAATGTACTTTATAATTCAAACCAACATAATCTACATGTAGTAAGTTAAAATCTACTAAACATTAATCTACTATCATGGAGAGTTAAATGATATTCCAGCTGAAAACCAAATTTTCACTACCCAACTTTCTGACACATCATTTTACAATAAAAATTAAACTCAAAATCACAATTTCATTCTATGATACATCCTCTGTCTACAGGTTCATTTCTTCAAGAAACAACCAGTCCCTGAAGAACAGGAAAAGATGGCGACATTCATAAACCAATTAGCCCAAACTGGAATTGATTTGGGGAAATACACATTGGCCATAGAGACCATTAATGATGAAAGGTAAGATAATAATACCCCTTAGAATAATCAACACTTTCTTACTAACATAAATTGACATTAAACACCAAAGTGATTTCCACTATCATAACGAATTTTAGTCACTTCATAAAAAATTACTGTAATTCAAAAATTGCAACTTTCGCCATGTCTGCAAATTGCTTAACTCAAGTACCCAACCAAGCCAGTGCTCAACAAACAAGTTGCCCAATGTTATGTCCAACTTGCTTTCATTCGCTGACATGGAGTAAAAGAAAAACCAATGACTGCAACCACCTTAAGCTCCCTCTATTCATGGGTACCTTTCAAGGTCACTGTAGCAAAAGTAAACACCACTTTTGTAATCTATGAAATTATTATAAAATCAAAGGAACCTTGGGGTAATAGTTTACCAGAGCACAAGGCACAATTGCTGAAAGAGTAAGCAAAGAATATAAAGTTCCTAATTGCAGGTTTTCAGCCCCCATTTAGACAGGACATTTTAAAAGAGGAACCATTGAAAACAAAAGTGCAGCTAACAAAATTTAAGTCAGGGCAGTAACCAGGTTTTTTCCAGAGGGGGGGGGGGTCACAGTGTTGCAAAATGAGGCTACTCACCAAAATGTCTAAGGTAACAGAATAAAAAGGCATATGCACCCCCTCCTGGCTACACCACGGTAATTTAATATTATTATGGGCCAACAACTGCCAGTAATTATAAATAAACTAAGTATCTTAAATTTAATCATTTACAAACCATTCCTTTCAGTGAAAGACACCTCAGTGAATATGAAATCAGAAAGAAACACAATGGAACCCCAAGCAAGAAACGTAAAAGAGATCACAACTCAAACTGAAACACAGTCACTAACAATAAAACCTTCTTAATACACGCTGTGTCCCATTGTCTCTTTCCCAAAAAAAAGGTCAATTACAGTAAATATGCTTAAGTTAAATACCATGAATGCCTCGCATAAAGGCAAACATACAAAACACCAAAAGGTTAAATTAGAATTCGAATTGTCCCGTTCCCCCATTGTGAATCAAGAGAGAGAGGAATTGAGTGCAAATAATGAAATGCAATTTACAAAAAGGAAACAATTCGTACCGAAATCCAAAACAGTAATGGTCACCACGAAATGTAAGATACAAGAAATCCCCCAAGCCCCTCACACTACTTACCGATCAAAACAGAGGGGTAATCGAATTGTTTATAATATGCAACTTAAGAACAGTGAACGCTTC
>JAHPZR010050380.1:7500-15475 GCA_019787425.1 Platygyra sinensis | reverse complement strand
TTAAAGCATAGTGCAATAGTGGGGTGGTTTTGGAGGCTAGCCTCCACTATGGCAAAAATGCCATTATGCACTGAGGTATAAACTTTTAATTTATTATTAAAATTAATTTAGTTTTTTTAAATGAATAAACCTTGCAGCAAAGGAGGACTAGAGTGAGGTATGAGGACACTGTGTGCATTATGTAAAAAAATCCTTAACCTATGGTACTTATTTGATAGCATCACAAAGCTATATATATATATATATAATTATATAATTATATATTTATATCAATTTATAGTATTAATGTTTCAGCAAACCCCTTACTCTACTTGTGGTGCTGTGTGTGCGTGTGAACTTCTATTGATTATTATTGATTTTCAATGACAATCAGTGGCCTAACTTGTTTCAACTGGCAAAGTTTGTCACATTTTACATTCTACAAGGCTTTGGGAATAGGGAATATCACAGATCTTGGGATGTACAGATCTTTTATTACGAGATTTTATTTGAATTCTTGGAACATTTACATGAGAAAAAGACATCACATCTCTTATTCTTTCCTTTCTTTGTCCTATAAAATATATCTGGGTAATCAAATGGTGACAAGTGAAATTAGAAAATAGCATCATGTACATTTTGTCAAAAGGCTGACCATGTTCCCATGGCTTTAAGGTGAAAAAAAATATAACAATTTTGACAAAATGCAACTGACATTAATTCTTAATTTGACAAGTATAGCTACCTTATCATGGGTGACAAATTAAGGGAGTATTCCTTTGAGGAAATCTGAATCAGGATTATTGACGAATCTATGATCAGAATGGATTCATTAATTGGTTCCTTTGCTGAACCATGGCATGATCTTAGTGATCTTGAATCACTGATTCTGATCCTGTTCAGAGGGTCGTACAGGGGTTATCCTCGTGATGCGCGATTAGCTCATTTTATTTCCCGAGAAACGTGAATTTAGGAAATTATTCTTTGTGACTCGTGACCTGAAGGCTTTGCGTGACCCATGAAGAACCTGAATTATTAACCAATATTCGTGATTTTGCCACTCTGTTCAACGTGATTTGAGACATTAGTTCTCCGAATGGTTAGAGTGGTCTATTGAGAGAGATTTAGACAGGTGATTTGCAACATGAAGCCTTGACTTAGCCATTGGCAATTTTGCTTCCTTCAAACATGGTTTCTAATGTAAGAACAGGTCATTAAAAAGAGTACTTATATACTTCAGTTTTATTTTCATGATTCCGGAAAACGAATTTTTTTTATCCGTGAACCGTGATCCTCTATTTCTTAGGTCGTGAACCGTGCCAGAGAACCCCCCTGCAGGGCCGCAGCCAGAAAAAAATTTTGACTGAGGCAATGTCTATGAATAACTTATGACAGAGGCAATCAGTCCATGGTTGAGTTCTCTTCCTAGGTATTAGGTACTATAAACAACAAAAGCCAAAGAAATGACCGAGGCAAGTGCCTCGGTTGGCCTGTTACTAGCTACGGCGCTGAATGATCGGCGAAATTCGTCAAAATTTTACCGAGGCGAGTGCCTCGGTTGGCCTCATACTAGCTACGGAGCTGCCCTGTATGACCCTCTGTTCACCCCAAAGGGATGCACCCCAAGCTAGCTTATACTCTTAGGATCGATGAACTGCTTTTGTGTGACTTTTAATTGATTATTGATTGGCCAATACAAATTGATCCATTCCAGTCAACTGCTTTTATCAGTTTTCATCGATTGATCAGTTGCTTTCTTCGGATCATCACTTTTCATCATCATCCCCCCACTCCCCCCGCCCCATCCCCGCCCCAGCCAACCAAGGGCTCTCCTAGTAGGGGATTCCCAGGATCGTTCATAACATTCATACTTCATACAAAGAAGACTCACTATGAAATCACCTTTTTCAACAAAGTCAGACCAAGATCAACCAGCAACTCACCGTCACTCTGCTGGTTTTCACTTTATCTCTTTGGCATTCAGGGTTGTTAGCTGAAGCCTTTGCATTAGCGTAAGTAGAGTTGACCATTGCCACTATAGCGACACTCAGATTCACCCTCATCAGGAACAGAACACAGAAAACCCGAACCTGACAAAATCGCCAGTACATATCGACAGGGCAGATAACATCCTTCAGATTGTCGGCGAAATCGCTCAGGGCTGTGGGAATCAAGATCGAGTGAATCGTCCGGTGGACCCTGCTCCTCCATGATTGAGATTCGCTGAGGTTGTCGGCAAAACCTGGAAACTAATGGGGAGGACGCTAAGCTGAGATTTCTGATTCCTGTCGAGTTTTTCAGATTGGAGCTCCTTCCAGGTTCTCTCTAACCCGAACGGTTACCGGAGAAAACAGACATCAAAAGGGTGTCTTCAGTCAGTGGGCAGTATCTCTGTCCGAGTGTTAATATAAGTGTCACATGTCTTTGTTTTGGACTCCTCAATGTTTTGCTAGGGTACGTGCTATTTGACAGATTTATTAGATATATTGTCTGTGTTGATTGGACAAGCTGTTGATTAACAGTCAGGTCACATGAAAAGTTTGTGACTGTATAGTATAATCTGGCTATTGTCTTCTACAGCTTGTACCGGACGGATGTTGCGAAAACGGCTGAAGTATGAGATTCAAAATTGTGCCTATGTTCCTTTCACTGTGTTTGTTGACATTTGTACTCCAAGTTGGTGGCCGTCCCTTGCACATTGTGTTGGTGGTTGTAGATGATTTTGGATGGAGTGATGTGGGATTTCATGGCTCGAAAATCAATACCCCAAACATGGACAAGCTGGCGGCGGAAGGAGTCATTCTGGATAACTACTATGTACAACCGATTTGTTCTCCAACCAGAAGTGCTCTTCTGTCCGGCAGATATCCAATACACACAGGTGTGCTGCCAAGGTTTTTTTCTACACATTGTATGTTTCACAATCTAATTGCATGAAAACTCAGCAGGACTCCCAAATCCTACTGAATTAATTTTTCACATTTTTAGGTATTATAAATTGTGTTGCATGGTGGCTGAAATAGACTTTCCTTTTAGCCCTTGAATTGGAGCACCTCATAATGACATGCAAATAGGGGTTTTTCAATAAGCTTGAAATTAATTAATGGGTTATTTCTTAGAAATCGATTTTGTAATATAAAAAACCCCAATATTTTATTGCATTTTACCTTTCATGACACTTTTACTGGCATTTTTTTACCGGTAAGGCTAATTTTGTATATTTTACACACACTCAAAAATGACCGCTGGGTCAAAAATGGGGGTCGAGACATTGTGACTTTCTATCGGTATGTACAAAGTTAAAAAACACCCAAAACAATGAGATTCGATCTGAAGAGTGAATTCTATATTACCCTAGATGATCCTGGGAATAATATTGGGGCATCGAGGTGAATTGTACCATGGATAGAGAATTTAATATCCACAGTTTTAAACTGTCATCTTTATAATAATCAGGTTTACAACATGGAGTAATACGCCCTGATGAACCCTATGGACTGCCACTTGACTTCACAACCTTACAACAGGCACTCAAAAAAGCAGGTAAAAAATTAAGTTTTTAGTCCTTATTTATTATGTTATTTCCTGTAGGAGAGTGCATACATATGTAGGGAGGTTTCCTTTGTGATTGGTGACCTGAGAGGATTAAGAGTTCCCTGTTGGCTGCCAATATCAAGAGAAGTTAAATTTTGAGAAAAAAGGGGGATGGCCCCGGTACTTATTCTGGAGCAGAAGGACCCTCAATAAACCCAATTATTGCTTAAATTATGTATTTCAGAAATGTTTGCATTTGCACTAATTACTAACGCTTTGTGAGAGCAGAAAAAATAGGGAGACATTTAAGTGAGATATACAATTACTGTAACAGTAGATGTACATTGCATCAATGTGAAGGAGCTATTTGATGTATGTTTACAAGCGAATATGATGTATGTTCATGATAAAGAGGCACCCCCACTCAGTTGACAGGGATTCAATATGTTCCAAGTCTGCAGACTATTAATTCACTCTGTAGAAAGAAGGTTGTCACTGCATTAAAGTTATGAATACATCATTAAGTCCCAGTTCATGTCATTTCAGAGGAAAAAAGCAATGATTATTTTGTCTCTCCCAAGCCAAGCAATTTAGAAAAAGCCATCTTTGTGTGTGTGCACATGCTAATTATGCTTCTACTAGAAGATTCACAGATAGATTTGTGACCCTCAGAAGCCACAATTACTTAAATTAGATTTCTTTGCAGGGTATGCAACACATATGGTTGGAAAGTGGCATCTTGGTTTTTATGAATGGCCTTACACTCCAACTTATCGTGGCTTTGATTCCTTTTATGGCTTTTACACTGAGCTGAAGATCACTTTAATCATGAAAGGGATGACATTCTTGATCTGCATGATAACAAAGAACCAGTCAAAGATAAAGGAGGAGTTTATTCAGCCAGGCTTTATGCTAAGGTTAACCATTCATTTCAAAATTAGTGCATGATAATCAAACTGGTTTTCTAGCAAATTGGCTGAGCACTAAAATCATGGAACTATATGTATCTGGAATATTTTGGCATAAAGTTTTCAGGAGAAATAGAGATGCTGGCGTTTGCTTTGCAAACTTGTGTTGAATAGATTTGTACACTCCAACTTATCGTGGCTTTGATTCCTTTTATGGCCTTTACACTGGAGCTGAAGATCACTTTAATCATGAAAGGAATGACATTCTTGATCTGCATGATAACAAAGAACCAGTCAAAGATAAAGGAGGAGTTTATTCAGCCAGGCTTTATGCTAAGGTTAACCATTTCAAAATTAGTGCATGATAATCAAACTGGGGTGTACACAAAACGTGGACCCCCCTTCTGGACCTCCCTTCTGGACCCCCTTCTGGACCCCCTTCTGGACCCCCTTCTGGACCCCTTTCTGGACCCCTTTCTGGACCCCCCTAAAATTCCGTTGAAAAAAAAAAATAAAATAAAGAAAATATATAAAAAGAATATTAAACAGTGCACGAGACTCACCTGAATTTCTTCGATCGGTCAGTTCGATTTTTAGGCTCAATTCCAGAGGTTATTCTCGGGTAAGGTTGAGACTACCTCTCTACAAACTTAAAATCAGCCACTTGATTAATTTCATCATGAGATATACGTGAAAACTCCATGATCGGGCGTAGTTGTGCGATCTTTAGTACCCGCCATTTTGTACCGGGCCGGACACCGGGCCGCCACATTGCTTCTGCCGCTGACCAGTATCACTCTGAGTCATTTGCATATTAATCAGCCTAAAGTCCCCCGAGGTGGTGTGGTTCTGCCGGGATAGGGGTATGGGTTTTGGACTCTTTGTCCTAAGCAGGGTATATAAATTCAAGCGTCTTTTTCGAAGAAACAATTCCCGGGGGTAGGAGGGGGGGGGGGGTCTACAATCCTTTGTAATCGGGTTTTTAGGCATTTACAATGAGAGTAACATATGATGTGTTGGTAGCCTTATTGTCAGAGCCAAAAAGCGTTGCAGGCGAGAATGTTCTTTCAGAGCGGAATAGGGCATTGCAGTTGAGTAAGAAATGTTTAATTTCTGTCCTGGCCAGAAAGGGAATGTGGAGTATACATAATAAAATTAATTTGAAGGGGAATTGTGAGTCTTGAAACGTGGGTGTGCTGGTCAGCGGCAGAAACAATATGGCGGTCCGTTACAAAAATGGCGGGTAAGCTAGCACAACTACGTACGTTAGAATGTCGATGTTTCATGGCATTATCGCGTAATGGTCATAATGATATTAATCAAGTGGCTGATTTTAAGTTTGTAGCGAGGTAGTTTCAACCTTACCCGAGAAAAACCTGTGGAATTGAGCCTAAAAATCGAACTGACCGATCGAAGAAATTCAGGTGAGTCTCGTGCACTGTGGATATTCTTTTTTATAAATTTTCTTTATTATTTTTTTTTAACGGAAAATTTGGGGGGTCCAGAAAGGGGTCCAGAAAGGGGTCCAGAAAGGGGTCCAGAAGGGGGGTCCAGAAAGGGGGGTCCACGTTTTGTCTACACCCATCAAACTGGTTTTCTAGCAAATTGGCTGAGCACTAATTTTAATTAGTTGTTCCAAGAAGTGTAATCATGGAACTATGTATCTGGAATATTCTGGCTTAAAGTTTTCAGGGAGAAATGGAGATGCTGGCATAGGCTTTGCAAACTTGTGTTAAATAGATTTGCACGGGTTAGAAACAGCTAGGGAAGGGAGTGAAAGGTATTAAAATTATCAAAACTTTCAGTAATATTGCGCTCAAACAGGAGTCACCCACCGGAGCACAAAAAGGTAACAGTCTCCTTCATCAGATTGGTTATGCTTTGCTCCCTATCCCTAAAAAACTACACAGTGTGGTTTTGTCATCTTGAAGTACACTCATTTCAACCACTTCCTCAAGAGATGTTCAGCAGACAGTCTCCCTCAATGTGTTTGAAGGTTGTCCCAATTTCATCAGTTTTTCTGACTGGCTTAATTGTGTACTTTTGTATTAAAACAACTGCATGATTGAGCATTGCCGATGTTGTGCAGTTGTGCAGCTCTGTAGTTTCATGTAGGAGTTATAGTGGCTTGGGTTTCCTGTGGTTTTGTTTTGATGCATTACTGGTTATGATATATCAGTTTCCTTTGGTGTAGAGTTTCTGTGATATCATAGTAGATCAGTGTACTATACAGGTCTGTAGATACTTATGAGTGTACTTATCTTATTTATTTGTAATTCTGGGTTGCAAAATCACTATTAATCATAATAATTTTGGTTTTGATATTTTGGAATGTGTGTGTTAGGTTGTGAATACACAGTAGAAAATAATGTAGTCACCTTTGGACTTTTTTGCTTTCTCACTTCACCAGCAAGCACAGAGTGTCATCTTATCCCACAATACCTCTTCTCCCCTGTTTCTGTATTTACCATTTCAAAATGTGCATGGACCAACACAAGCTCCTGAGGAATATGTTGACAAGTACCAATTCATCCAAAAACAAACAAGACGAGAGTATGCGGCAATGGTTGACATAGTAGATAGAAAGCAATAGGGAATGTCACTCGAGCTATGCAGCAAGCTGGGTGAGTGAGATGACTTCCTGTGGGGACTCCCTTGTTCCCTTGTGCATGGGTTTTGTCGGTATGTGCAGTCCTGAAGGGTAGGCTTTTCAGCCATTGTGGTCGTAATTAGAGTATTGAGTTTGGTCATTTTAAATTAGGGTATGGGTTTTGCACTCTAGTCTTGAATTTCGTGGGTTTTTCAGATTAAGAACATACTTTTTATCATTGATAAGACCATCAAAAGCCTCCATGAACTACACTGTAGGTTTAGGGCAACTGTGCCATCTCAGGTGAATTAATATCAGCAATCTCCTAGATCTGAACTTTTTGTAAGCTGGCAGCCCTATATGCCAAAAACAACCATTCTCTGTCTACCAAATTATTTAGCAATAGCAGTTATACTAATCCTTTGTACATTTTATTTATTGTTTCTTGTGTTTGACTGTTTCGTCTAGTTTATGGGAAGATACATTAATGATTGTCACTACTGATAATGGTGGTATTCCCCATGCTGGTGGATATAACTGGCCCCTCCGTGGACACAAAGGCAGCCTTTGGGAGGGAGGACTCAGGGGGGTGGGCTTTGTACATGGAAAAATGCTGCAGAAGACTGGAGTCAAGTGCAAAGAACTACTTCATGTAACAGACTGGTACCCAACTCTCCTCTACCTCACAGGTACCCTATTATTACAAGTTAGAAAACAAGCTCAAAGAAAATATGCATGCTGATTTGTTAAAAATTGTATTTCTATAACTCGATGGAAACACAGAACTAGCACGAGCTGTTGACACCAAGATGGCGTGAGCAAAGAGAATTTACATTTTGATGATCAAAGTATAGAAGTTGTTTCCTTTTTTTGGCATGGTGTTTTCTAAAAACGTTGATACCATGTTCTCCCTGTTTCTATCGAGTTTTAGTACTAGCGTTTTAGCACTAGCGTTCTATCACGA
>JAHPZR010050379.1:5000-23190 GCA_019787425.1 Platygyra sinensis | reverse complement strand
ATGACGTCACTGGCCGGTGAGCATGAGGTAAACAAATTTTAAAAGCGATTAGGAAGAAGAATTATTCATCTCAGGAGGGGAGGGGGGATGGTGCGCACCCCATGCACCTAGATCCGCCCCTAAGTAGGATATGAAGAATTCTGCAGATCAAGGAGGCCGAGGTGGATAATACCCTCGGAGAAGTGCAAATTATTCATATCCTACGAACGCCAAATTCAATGATTGCTTTATTATTCATTCAAAATATTTCCCCGTTCTTTAAGGAGTTTCGCAATTTCGCTCTTTGTTTTTCCGCTTACCACCGCTCACCTAGGATTTAGGGCCCCTATGGAGACCAGCCTTAGAGCTGAATGGGCTACCCTATATAAATATAGTTTTACTTACTTGCATGCCTGCCTGCTCGCCTGCTCGCCTGCTCGCCTGCTCGCCTGCTCGCCTGCTCGCCTGCTCGCCTGCTCGCCTGCTCGCCTGCTCGCCTGCTCGCCTGCTCGCCTGCTCACCAGCTCGCCTGCTCGCCTGCTTGCCTGCTTGCCTGCTTGCGTCAAAAGTGCAGCGGGCTGCACTTTTGACGTAATTTTGACGTCATCGGTTCAATAATTTGTAGTGGGCTGCACTTTAGACGTCGTTGATTCAATATTTGGTCAACAGCAGCTGGTTATGGTGAATGCGTGTGGTTTTAACCAATCAGAAACGGGAAAATATTTTGATTGAATGATAATTAACAAGAATTAACTCAAGAAGCTAGAGTCGCACGAGCTTCTTTAGCTTCTTTCGTGCTTAGCAAACCTCCCAAGTGCAACCATAACTCAATAGTACACGCTATGGCGTTTACCATTTGTTTTATAACATAACATTGAGACATTAAAACAACAGAAGTCTTTTAGCGTCCGTACCACGCTGCTCGCGTCAATGTGTCACGCAATGCCTTTTTCAGCTCGCGCTCTGAAGAAAAAACAAATCAAAATGTGGTTTATCGTGGTCTATACTCTTACCGACAACGAGTACCTGTCATTACTCGTTTCCCAAACATTATTTTCGTATTGTTTCTGCATATTAAGCGAGTTGAAAGGAAAGTCTGACGCGTACAAGCAGCGCATTTGCATAATGCAGCGCGTGTACGTTCAAGTCCGGATCGGTGTTTTCAGTTGTCAAGACAAATATTTATTTCGTTATCTTTGATATTGTGGTAAAAAACAAATCGAATGTGGTTTAGCGTGGTCTGTACTCTTATCGACAACGATACGCGTTATTACAGTGGTCAAAATGAGCACAAATTTAGCTACATCACAAAGCGCGCGCTATGCTTTAGTTATTGATTACGTCAGCACCATACACCCATGGGCAAATAGTAGATGCTGAATTAGCCAATCAGAGCGCGCGCCTTACTTTAGTTATGTTATAAAACTCAATAGTACACGCTATGGCGTTTACCATTTGTTTTATAACATAACATTGAGACATTGGAACAACAGAAGTCTTTTAGCGTCCGTACCACGCTGCTCGCGTCAATGTGTCACGCAATGCCTTTTTCAGCTCGCGCTCTGAAGAAAAAACAAATCAAAATGTGGTTTATCGTGGTCTATACTCTTACCGACAACGAGTACCTGTCATTACTCGTCTCCCAAACATTTTTTTCGTATTATTTCTGCATATATTAAGCGAGTTTGTAAAAGTTTTTGAAAGGAAAGTACAAGCAGCTCATTTGCATAATGCAGCCCGTTCACTTTCAAGTCCGAGTCGGTGTTTTCAGTTGTCAAGACAATTTCGTTATCTTTGATATTGTGGTAAAAAACAAATCAAATGTGGTTTGTACGTCGTCTGTACTCTTATCGACAACGATACGTGCCATCACAGCGGTCAAAATGTTGTCCGCAACAATTGAGCAAGATCACAAAGCGCGCGCTTTGCTTTAGTTATTGATTACGTCAGCAGCATACACCCATGGGCAAATAGTAGATGCCGAATTAGCCAATCAGAGCGCGCGCTTTGCTTTAGTCATGTTATAATATGAGATATCTGAAAACCCTGACTTTTTTGGGTCTTATGCTCTGCATACAGACCCTTAAGTTAGAGGCAAATCTTGTCAGTCACTTTGTACGTGGACGAGATGACACGTGACAGATTTCCGAGAGTATAAATAGTCCTGGTACTAGTTGTTTTCAAGTTGTTTCGTCGGCCATTGCTTTTAGCGTGTTGTAATCACAGGTGTATTAAATTGTAGCCGTCTTCCCTGTGTGGGGAGATTTTTGAAGAACTTTCCTTCGCAATTAGTAGTATTTGTACAAGGTAAGTTATGTTCTATTTCAGAATTGCTTTGTCGTGCTGTTTATGATTGGCTTTCTTTCATTTCGAATCGAAAATTAACTGCACTGCTTTGCCTTGTTTGTTCTTTGTTATGTCATTCAGGTGTTGCTGAGCGGAGTTTCCTCGGCGAGGAAAGACAACATATATCTAGAGTCGCCTTGTGTTTAGTGCGGATTACACTGAAGCTAGACGCTTTCGCAAACCCACATTCATTGGCTTTAAATCCGGTGAGGGTAGCACCACATATCTCACAAGTGAGCTTCCTCAGGAGTCACGAGTAATCTGAGAAGCTCTCACAAGTAAGTATCTATCGGCTTGAACTATCGGTGTGGTTTACACCTCAAACTGAAAGGGTTGTAGTACTCTCAAAAATACTCGCGCTGAATAAGAGTCTTGCACTACTGTTGTCTGTGTTATTAGCCGCTAGCGTAGGAACAATTACAATCGAACAATACCGGTCAAGGATCGGCTGTCACAACAATTTTGTCAAAGCCAAGGATGCTTCTTCACGTGTGCGAGACCGATCTTGGAATATGACGTTTTAATTAAATGTTTTTTTTTATCTACTTGCCAACACTAAAAGACATTGTTGGATATTACAAGTTCTGGAATGAGGTGATGGTTTGGTTTATGCAAATGATATGCTACAATGTTTACATCCCATTGCAAATGATGTGGAGGAACATCCAGGTCCTACAATATTTCATATCATTGATCCAACATGTGCTTACTCTAGTTTTCAGTCAAGTGCTACTGGCTGCCTGGCATTTTTAACTTTTAGGTTATTTCGGGCAGCCAGCACCCCTATCATCTGTTGTATATATAGATATGATACATTTTTCTCTTGTAATAATTATGGGGTGGAATAAAGTATTGTTGTTGTTGTTGTCCTTACTTTAATGGAAATAATTATACTCCCTTTTTTTAAAGCGATATAGCAATTTTCTAAATCTATAAACACAAAAATGACACAATACAACCATATTCCAAACATGACGTTAAAATATGATAGAAACTTGAAATAACCTTTTTCCCATTAAATTTCACGAGACAAAGACAAGAAAGTGCAAAATATCGAACATTTCAAAGCCTTGGATTTCTGTGTGCATAATAGGAAGCTACCGCTGTTGTAAAATGGTAATTTCTTTTTTGGGTTCCACTGGGTTTTAAAGTTTTAAAAATACAATTGTATTACAGCATAACTTCATGAAATAAGCCCAGGAAGAGAAAGATGAAAACATTTTTTTTTTTCTGCCTTATTATAAACAAAATACAAATACAATATGGTAGAGGCAGAAGGCCTGCTAGTTATGCAACACTTTCGAGTGTGTATACGAGTGTGTATAGCAAGAAAATATACGTGACAAGTGGGATATTCCACAGTTATACCGTGAGAAAGGGTTACATAGCTATGCCATAGAAACCACAGTAGCCAGATGGAAAGGTTGGGTGTGATGCAATTAAATTGCACAGATCGATGGGAAGGTTTGGTGGAATACTGACAAATATACAAGAAATTTCCTGCGTTCTGATTGGCTGTTTTTTCTATGGCATGGTATAAATACAAAAAATCCATCAAATAAAAATGATTAAGAGTGGGAAAATCATCAACAAATGTACGAACGATACGCAGTGTGCTTCTTGCCCAGCAGCTTCGCGGCATGTTTTTTTACCCAAACCTTACTTCCTACTGTACTTTTTGGATGGAACCCACCCTTCAAACAACAACTGATGATGCCATTATTAATAAAAACATTCTGAGTCATCATAGCAGCAAAACCTATACAACTTCACTTGACATGTGTAAATAGTGCCAATTTCAGAGAGTTAAACTACCAAGGGACATTATGCACAAAATGGGGCTAAATCGAAAGATGTGTTATGTTTCATTTTTTTTCGGACTAAAAGCTGAATAAATTATTATTAGAGAATAAAGTGAGTATCAAGTCAACAATATTCTATCATACATTTCCCACTTAAATATTGTAAGGGCTTTTCTACCTTCTCACTTGTAGCAATTGAATTCCCAGATACTGGCATTTGAAAACAGAATTCCCACTGAAAGGCATACCAGCATTAAGCATAAGACCCCGAGTACGAATTGCGGACCTATTTTTTTCTTTGAGCGCACTTACACTACTCAAGTTACCTTTCTCCGTTAAAGTGCTACTGAAACGAAATTTTCGCATGTGACATTTTTGCTTAATAATAAAGTTTGAACCTTACTTGGAAACACTGCAACCTTTTTTTTCGCATACGGTAAGTGAAAACTGCTTTTTCAGCCGTTCGAAGTTGACCGGGTGAGCCTAAAATTGGCGGCCATCTTGGCGCGGCCAAAACAACGCAGTGACGTCACTAGTTGTGTTACTCTGATGCCTCACTGAAAATATAGAGTGATTATGGGAGAAGAGATTAGTGTTCAAAGCCCCCGAAAAACATCTCTAGGACATCTCAGAGCTGTGAAGCAGTTAATAACAGTAGCCTTAAACCTGAAGAGGCGGAGAGTTGATCCTGAAGCCTTTCAGTCTATTCAATTGGATATTTCCAGGATATTTTATGCCAGCAAGCAAACGAGTCCGAAACGATCAGGATACTTAAGGTCCGGTAATACGGGCAACATTTTTCTTCAACTTGTCTCGCAACTTTGTTGCATTGCAAGTTGAAACACAGTGTTGCGCGTATTACTTTGTTTGTGGCCAACTTGTCTCGCAACAAAATACAGTGTTGCAAGTTGAGGCAACATGTTGCGCAAAGTAGACTCGCGTTCTACTTTCAGCAACAAATTTTAGTTTTGCTGCTCGTATTACCACTGAAGCTTCAACTTGTCAGTCTCGCAACAAATTTGAATTCAACGCTTGTGATTGGCTTTCGCGAAGGCCAGCAACACGGCAAAGAAAAAGACATGGCGGACCTTGAAGACAGCCTAAATTCTAAGTAGAACAGTAACTCTCGGAAATTAAAATCATAAATTCGCCCTTCTCAAAGACCTCGACGGCTATCTTAAGCTTTGGGACAACTGGTTTGTCCCTTCAAAACAAGCAGCAAAAACGTCAAAAGACTTGGAAGAACTGTCGCAAAAATACAACTTTTCGCCTGGCCATTTGAAACGAAACTGAGCTTCATGCTGAGAGAACTTCGCTGGAACGGAAAATTAAGAAGAAAATGACGGCCAGATGTCGAAGTGAAAGTTCGAAGAAGCCGGCTAAATTATCTGAAAGAAGGAGCCATCTCTAATTACACACGATTGACCAATTATACGTGTAAGATTCCGCAGACTTGCAACACTGTATTTTGCTGCGAGACAAGTTGGTTACAAACGTGGTAATACGAGCGACAGTGGGTTTCAACTTGCAATGCAACAATGTTGCGAGACAAGTTGAAGAAAAATGTAACCTGCGATCAGGCGTCCCTTATATTTTTGGTCGCGGCGGGAAGGTACCTTTCCGCCGCGACCAAAAATATAAGGGACGCCTGATCGCAGGTTAAGAAAAATGTTGCCCGTATTACCGAACCTTTATCAAATGGCGATCACTCAATTAATAATAGCTACACTCATAAAGTAAAATGGACATGAAAACAAGACAAAGCGGCTTTTGAAAATATTATCCGAAGTATTGCTGCACGAATCGCAGCAACAACGCTTCTAGTCTTCGAGTCGCTTCGCTTGGAGGAAAGCCCGGGGAGGAAAGCCGACGCTCGCCGCGGACAAGATTGTGCTACATTCACAGTGACCTTTTATCTGGTTGGACACGAGAAAGCGGCGGAAATCGAGCCTACTACATCCTACAAGTTACCACAGCAGCAACAATTTAAGAAACGCTCGTCTTTTATATAGAGGTAACGAATTTAAAACTTTAAAGACAAACTAAGCTGCCATGACCCCGTGTTTTCAGGAAACTAGAGAAAGCGTGACCGTGTCGGAGTCGGCAGCAAAAGATCATATATGCAAATTAGTTCACATTCTGAAAATAAACCTTCGAAATGTAAACTAGTGATGTTTTAACGAATTGCTTTGAACTTGAATACTAACAAATGAAGATCTTAGACATAATGTACGTTAAGGAACACAAAGTAATCCATCGGCCGTGAAATGTTGCATTTGGGAGTGATACGTGTAAGAAAAGCAAAATATTCCCGCTTTGTTTACACTGATGCGTATGCGGCGATATTAAAAGCAAACTGGCCGTGCTGTAGACCACAATTCTAGTTCCAACGATGCTCACAACAACTCTCACTTATTAGTATCACAAAAAGATGCCCTCTGTGTGCAATCTAGTACTCGCTGCAAAGCTTGCGGACCATTAATAATTTCGTGATTGTGCGGATGGCTGATGTGCTTACCGCTTTTAATTAATGCAGTAAAGTTGCGGAAGATACATATTCAAACCTAGGTTAAATAGACCTTAGATAACAGCGAGAATCCAAGTTTCAGATCCAGGCTGAAAACAAAAGGACCATTTTATCGTGTTCAGGCTTCAGGTCTTGATGTAAAAGTAGCCACACTCGTCTTCGAAGTCTCCAGTCGTGTACTCAAGATGTTCGAGTGGTATATACTGAGCTGTTCTAATTCTGTAGCATTCATTTCGTTAATCTACACTCTGGCGCCCTCTAACGTCTATGATGTGTATTTTCTGTCAAGGCTGGACAGAAGTTACAAGGTAGAAAACTACTAGGTATCGATAATATGAAGAATAAACTTGAATAAATCAAGTGAAAACAAGAGGGAATCTATCGCGCTTCATACGTGACACAACTAGTGACGTCACAAGGTCCTTAAGCCCGGACACAGTTCTGCTTGAAAAAGTCGATTTCGGCGACTAAAAGCAGCACTTTCCGTTGGGATTTGACAAAAATAAAACTCACCATGATTTTAAGTAGGTTGAAAACTATAGATTGAGCAAATAAAAGAGGATACGAAAATTTCGTTTCAGTAGCACTTTAAATGTTTCACAGCCTTACGCTTCTCCATATTAAGTTTGAAATTGTACTGCAAGAACAATTTATTTTAGTCGTTGCGTTGCGTTTACCGTAAATTGAGTAACAGAAAGCGAAGAAATTCATTAATATAAGTGTATTCCACAGAAACTCTCTAACATCCCGCGACCGAAAGCCCAGGAAAGGGTTGACAGGCCGCAGTCTGGCACAGTGTACAAAATCTGTTGCACCAACTGCAGTTTTGTATACTACGGTCAGACTGAACGATCATTTAAAACTCGGATTGCGGAACACAAAAGGGCTGTTTCCATGTTTGACCACAACTCTAAGATCGCCTACCATGTCCATGAAAACAACCACGAAATGAATTTTGGAAATGTCAGAGTTGTTGGACATGAGGCTAACTATCACGAGCGACTTCTCTTGGAAGCCTGGTTTTCAGTACAGGATCCGCAATCCGGAAATGACCACATCGCCATCCCAGAGGTCTGCAAATCTCTGGCTTGCGCATAACTCTCTCACGCTACGGGCTGTTATTTGAATCACGCGTACTAACATTATATTTCAACTGATGAAGGCTTAAGCACCGGCCGAAACGTCTTGAACGAAACATCAAAAAAAATACAGCTAGCAAAGTCACTCCCCCGGCAAACGTTGCAGAAATCCACGCGAAAGTGGCACTGTAAATTTAACCATCTTTACTTGCTACTCGATGGCGGAGAGGCCAAATTAAAGCATATCCACGTTCCAGGGAAATAAGTGCGAGGAAAAATACCAAAGCAAAAGAAAACGTTACTTGAAAAGCGATCGAATATTTTTATCCTGAGCACTGTTGAAGATTCTTTCTTCAAAATGCACAGGGATAATTATAGCTCCTAACGATATTGGCTCTGTGAATCCAACAAGCAGATCAGCAACACCTAAGTTGATAAGAAGAAAGGAAGTTCTCTTGAGTTTGTTGCGATGCTTCCAAAAGACTAATGTGGTGAAAATGTTGCCAGTAATGATGATTATGGACGCGAGTATGGCTTTATATAAAATTACAATAATAACTGTACAGGGCCGTAACCAGAAAAAAATTTTGACTGAGGCAATGTCTATGAATAACTTATGACTGAGGCAATCAGTCCATGGTTGAGTTCTCTTCCTAGGTATTAGGTACTATAAACAACAAAAGCCAAAGAAATGACCGAGGCAAGTGCCTCGGTTGGCCTGTTACTAGCTACGGCGCTGCTGTATTGTACATGATAGCTTCTTGAACCGGCTTGATTCTTAACGGATAGCTTTTACAGAGTTCTTCCTCGATTGAGTTCAGTTTATTCGGTTTTGAAAGTGGCACGCCATTGCCTTTCCAGTGATATCATCAGCTGTGACTTGCCGCTCAGCCTACTGATGTATTCAGTGTTAGGCGTGGCACTGTTTATAACACAACAGGATAAAATAAAAACATCACATCAGAAGATGAAGTAAAAATCTACGACTTCCAGAAGAATTGCAAGACCTACTATTTAATTTACACCTGACAAAACATTTTGCCTCAGCAACTTCAATAAGCGATTTCATTTCTTTCTTGCACGCAGCTGTCGTGTTTGTCTTGTAAAATTAAATGTCTATATTAGTTAAGGTAAATCTGGCATAATGAATTTTTAATCACTGACAAATAGGAAATGCTCTATTTATGAGGTTCATTTCCCGTAATGTACTCATCTAAATAAATGTTGGAGTTTCTTTGTTAATTACAATTTGAACCCGAGTACTAGCAGTACTGAAAAGTGTTCTTCGCTGTACAACTCAGTAAAATTATTAACCTAAGGTGGCTTTTTAAGAACATCATTGTAGAGAGTTTTGAGCGCGCATTTTTCCGCCTTGGTTTTAGCTCCAAGCTGCTGAAAAAGTTAATTGAAACTGATGAAACAGAATTTCCAATCATCTCTTATTTAAATAGTAGCTTTTCAACTTCCGAAATAAATGATTTTGTCATTATTTATTTGAATTAGATCACGATTTCTAGAATTACCTTCCTTCGGTGAAATCTTCGAAAGTTACAGTACTTCGATTCTCGCGTATTTGATCACATTTTCAAACAGAAGGTAATTGAAAATACAAACTTGGAGGTGTCTGAAAATGTGGTCAAATATTGTCTTGACCGTTTGAAAGATCTTCTCCATCGAATTAAAACTAAATACTTGAAGAGAGATTCCACATCGGTGCCCCATCTATTATTTTCTATTGATTCCTTCAGCTACACAGTAAATTTTAAGGAGTTAAAATAACACCTTGAGTAGAGTTAAATTTACTCCCCAAGGTGGAGTTATTTTAGAGGAGTTAGAATAACTCTAGAAAAGGAGTTATTTCAACTCAAAATTGGAGTTATTTACTGGTCGTGGAGTTAATGTAACTCTGCTTAATGGAGTTATTCTTTGTGGAGTTATTTTAACTCTAAATGAGGGTTAAATCTAACTCCTACTGGGAGTTACATTTCAGGAAGGAGTTATTTCAACTCTTTATAGGGAGTTAATATACCTCGCTTTTGGAGTTATCTTATAGGGATTAGTTTTACTCTGGCTGAGGAACTACTTTGACTCGCTTTTGGAGGACTTTTGTAGGGGTTATTTTAGCTATCGTTTGGGAGTTAAAATAAATCTTTATTCGGGATTACTTTAATTTTCGCCTTCTTCTCTACGCAGCCAACGCCATACCGCCCTATTGCGTTCGCGAGGACTAAACGCTCTTCCTAGTGAGCTGAGTGAGAAAAAAAAGCCCGCTGTCAGCCTATGAATTTTCTTTTGCCAGTCTTCATGGCAGTTCTTTAACTTTGATGGCAGAGTAATGATAACTCGCTTCTCTTGTAAATCTCACTTTCGTTTTCTGTTTTTAATTGTACCACCTCTCTGTAGTGGGACAGCCGTAAGCCAAGCTTACGTGACGTGTTTAGCTTGAATTGGTTTAGTTTGGTTTGGAAAGAGATAAACTGAACCTTCAGTATGGAGTACGGCCTCTGCTCATTCGTTCATTCTACAACATGCGTGAAATATTTATAGACTTCATATGGATCGAAAGTCGGCACCGGTCTGCGGGCTCTCTCTATTTTGCTTGGATTTCCTTCCTGGGCTTGGGGAAGAACTCAAAACAAATGATGGCCAAAGTGGGCCAAAGGTCATTTCCTGTGCCCTCATGGAGCGTATGGTCTTCTTATCTTACCCATACCACCCTGGACTTTGTAAGAATTCCTAAAGTTAAACAGAAGGATGGAGAAGATCTTTCAAACGGTCAAGACAATATTTGACCACATTTTCAGACACCTCCAAGTTTGTATTTTCAATTACCTTCTGTTTGAAAATGTGATCAAATACGCGAGAATCGAAGTACTGTAACTTTCGAAGATTTCACCGAAGGAAGGTAATTCTAGAAATCGTGATCTAATTCAAATAAATAATGACAAAATCATTTATTTCGGAAGTTGAAAAGCTACTATTTAAATAAGAGATGATTGGAAATTCTGTTTCATCAGTTTCAATTAACTTTTTCAGCAGCTTGGAGCTAAAACCAAGGCGGAAAAATGCGCGCTCAAAACTCTCTACAATGATGTTCTTAAAAAGCCACCTTAGGTTAATAATTTTACTGAGTTGTACAGC
This sequence comes from Platygyra sinensis, assembly GCA_019787425.1. Lineage (NCBI taxonomy): Eukaryota > Metazoa > Cnidaria > Anthozoa > Scleractinia > Merulinidae > Platygyra > Platygyra sinensis. Next base: position 12,316 of record JAHPZR010050379.1, on the reverse strand, counting down.
GAAGAACACTTTTCAGTACTGCTAGTACTCGGGTTCAAATTGTAATTAACAAAGAAACTCCAACATTTATTTAGATGAGTACATTACGGGAAATGAACCTCATAAATAGAGCATTTCCTATTTGTCAGTGATTAAAAATTCATTATGCCAGATTTACCTTAACTAATATAGACATTTAATTTTACAAGACAAACACGACAGCTGCGTGCAAGAAAGAAATGAAATCGCTTATTGAAGTTGCTGAGGCAAAATGTTTTGTCAGGTGTAAATTAAATAGTAGGTCTTGCAATTCTTCTGGAAGTCGTAGATTTTTACTTCATCTTCTGATGTGATGTTTTTATTTTATCCTGTTGTGTTATAAACAGTGCCACGCCTAACACTGAATACATCAGTAGGCTGAGCGGCAAGTCACAGCTGATGATATCACTGGAAAGGCAATGGCGTGCCACTTTCAAAACCGAATAAACTGAACTCAATCGAGGAAGAACTCTGTAAAAGCTATCCGTTAAGAATCAAGCCGGTTCAAGAAGCTATCATGTACAATACAGCAGCGCCGTAGCTAGTAACAGGCCAACCGAGGCACTTGCCTCGGTCATTTCTTTGGCTTTTGTTGTTTATAGTACCTAATACCTAGGAAGAGAACTCAACCATGGACTGATTGCCTCAGTCATAAGTTATTCATAGACATTGCCTCAGTCAAAATTTTTTTCTGGTTACGGCCCTGTACAGTTATTATTGTAATTTTATATAAAGCCATACTCGCGTCCATAATCATCATTACTGGCAACATTTTCACCACATTAGTCTTTTGGAAGCATCGCAACAAACTCAAGAGAACTTCCTTTCTTCTTATCAACTTAGGTGTTGCTGATCTGCTTGTTGGATTCACAGAGCCAATATCGTTAGGAGCTATAATTATCCCTGTGCATTTTGAAGAAAGAATCTTCAACAGTGCTCAGGATAAAAATATTCGATCGCTTTTCAAGTAACGTTTTCTTTTGCTTTGGTATTTTTCCTCGCACTTATTTCCCTGGAACGTGGATATGCTTTAATTTGGCCTCTCCGCCATCGAGTAGCAAGTAAAGATGGTTAAATTTACAGTGCCACTTTCGCGTGGATTTCTGCAACGTTTGCCGGGGGAGTGACTTTGCTAGCTGTATTTTTTTTGATGTTTCGTTCAAGACGTTTCGGCCGGTGCTTAAGCCTTCATCAGTTGAAATATAATGTTAGTACGCGTGATTCAAATAACAGCCCGTAGCGTGAGAGAGTTATGCGCAAGCCAGAGATTTGCAGACCTCTGGGATGGCGATGTGGTCATTTCCGGATTGCGGATCCTGTACTGAAAACCAGGCTTCCAAGAGAAGTCGCTCGTGATAGTTAGCCTCATGTCCAACAACTCTGACATTTCCAAAATTCATTTCGTGGTTGTTTTCATGGACATGGTAGGCGATCTTAGAGTTGTGGTCAAACATGGAAACAGCCCTTTTGTGTTCCGCAATCCGAGTTTTAAATGATCGTTCAGTCTGACCGTAGTATACAAAACTGCAGTTGGTGCAACAGATTTTGTACACTGTGCCAGACTGCGGCCTGTCAACCCTTTCCTGGGCTTTCGGTCGCGGGATGTTAGAGAGTTTCTGTGGAATACACTTATATTAATGAATTTCTTCGCTTTCTGTTACTCAATTTACGGTAAACGCAACGCAACGACTAAAATAAATTGTTCTTGCAGTACAATTTCAAACTTAATATGGAGAAGCGTAAGGCTGTGAAACATTTAAAGTGCTACTGAAACGAAATTTTCGTATCCTCTTTTATTTGCTCAATCTATAGTTTTCAACCTACTTAAAATCATGGTGAGTTTTATTTTTGTCAAATCCCAACGGAAAGTGCTGCTTTTAGTCGCCGAAATCGACTTTTTCAAGCAGAACTGTGTCCGGGCTTAAGGACCTTGTGACGTCACTAGTTGTGTCACGTATGAAGCGCGATAGATTCCCTCTTGTTTTCACTTGATTTATTCAAGTTTATTCTTCATATTATCGATACCTAGTAGTTTTCTACCTTGTAACTTCTGTCCAGCCTTGACAGAAAATACACATCATAGACGTTAGAGGGCGCCAGAGTGTAGATTAACGAAATGAATGCTACAGAATTAGAACAGCTCAGTATATACCACTCGAACATCTTGAGTACACGACTGGAGACTTCGAAGACGAGTGTGGCTACTTTTACATCAAGACCTGAAGCCTGAACACGATAAAATGGTCCTTTTGTTTTCAGCCTGGATCTGAAACTTGGATTCTCGCTGTTATCTAAGGTCTATTTAACCTAGGTTTGAATATGTATCTTCCGCAACTTTACTGCATTAATTAAAAGCGGTAAGCACATCAGCCATCCGCACAATCACGAAATTATTAATGGTCCGCAAGCTTTGCAGCGAGTACTAGATTGCACACAGAGGGCATCTTTTTGTGATACTAATAAGTGAGAGTTGTTGTGAGCATCGTTGGAACTAGAATTGTGGTCTACAGCACGGCCAGTTTGCTTTTAATATCGCCGCATACGCATCAGTGTAAACAAAGCGGGAATATTTTGCTTTTCTTACACGTATCACTCCCAAATGCAACATTTCACGGCCGATGGATTACTTTGTGTTCCTTAACGTACATTATGTCTAAGATCTTCATTTGTTAGTATTCAAGTTCAAAGCAATTCGTTAAAACATCACTAGTTTACATTTCGAAGGTTTATTTTCAGAATGTGAACTAATTTGCATATATGATCTTTTGCTGCCGACTCCGACACGGTCACGCTTTCTCTAGTTTCCTGAAAACACGGGGTCATGGCAGCTTAGTTTGTCTTTAAAGTTTTAAATTCGTTACCTCTATATAAAAGACGAGCGTTTCTTAAATTGTTGCTGCTGTGGTAACTTGTAGGATGTAGTAGGCTCGATTTCCGCCGCTTTCTCGTGTCCAACCAGATAAAAGGTCACTGTGAATGTAGCACAATCTTGTCCGCGGCGAGCGTCGGCTTTCCTCCCCGGGCTTTCCTCCAAGCGAAGCGACTCGAAGACTAGAAGCGTTGTTGCTGCGATTCGTGCAGCAATACTTCGGATAATATTTTCAAAAGCCGCTTTGTCTTGTTTTCATGTCCATTTTACTTTATGAGTGTAGCTATTATTAATTGAGTGATCGCCATTTGATAAAGGTTCGGTAATACGGGCAACATTTTTCTTAACCTGCGATCAGGCGTCCCTTATATTTTTGGTCGCGGCGGAAAGGTACCTTCCCGCCGCGACCAAAAATATAAGGGACGCCTGATCGCAGGTTACATTTTTCTTCAACTTGTCTCGCAACATTGTTGCATTGCAAGTTGAAACCCACTGTCGCTCGTATTACCACGTTTGTAACCAACTTGTCTCGCAGCAAAATACAGTGTTGCAAGTCTGCGGAATCTTACACGTATAATTGGTCAATCGTGTGTAATTAGAGATGGCTCCTTCTTTCAGATAATTTAGCCGGCTTCTTCGAACTTTCACTTCGACATCTGGCCGTCATTTTCTTCTTAATTTTCCGTTCCAGCGAAGTTCTCTCAGCATGAAGCTCAGTTTCGTTTCAAATGGCCAGGCGAAAAGTTGTATTTTTGCGACAGTTCTTCCAAGTCTTTTGACGTTTTTGCTGCTTGTTTTGAAGGGACAAACCAGTTGTCCCAAAGCTTAAGATAGCCGTCGAGGTCTTTGAGAAGGGCGAATTTATGATTTTAATTTCCGAGAGTTACTGTTCTACTTAGAATTTAGGCTGTCTTCAAGGTCCGCCATGTCTTTTTCTTTGCCGTGTTGCTGGCCTTCGCGAAAGCCAATCACAAGCGTTGAATTCAAATTTGTTGCGAGACTGACAAGTTGAAGCTTCAGTGGTAATACGAGCAGCAAAACTAAAATTTGTTGCTGAAAGTAGAACGCGAGTCTACTTTGCGCAACATGTTGCCTCAACTTGCAACACTGTATTTTGTTGCGAGACAAGTTGGCCACAAACAAAGTAATACGCGCAACACTGTGTTTCAACTTGCAATGCAACAAAGTTGCGAGACAAGTTGAAGAAAAATGTTGCCCGTATTACCGGACCTTAAGTATCCTGATCGTTTCGGACTCGTTTGCTTGCTGGCATAAAATATCCTGGAAATATCCAATTGAATAGACTGAAAGGCTTCAGGATCAACTCTCCGCCTCTTCAGGTTTAAGGCTACTGTTATTAACTGCTTCACAGCTCTGAGATGTCCTAGAGATGTTTTTCGGGGGCTTTGAACACTAATCTCTTCTCCCATAATCACTCTATATTTTCAGTGAGGCATCAGAGTAACACAACTAGTGACGTCACTGCGTTGTTTTGGCCGCGCCAAGATGGCCGCCAATTTTAGGCTCACCCGGTCAACTTCGAACGGCTGAAAAAGCAGTTTTCACTTACCGTATGCGAAAAAAAAGGTTGCAGTGTTTCCAAGTAAGGTTCAAACTTTATTATTAAGCAAAAATGTCACATGCGAAAATTTCGTTTCAGTAGCACTTTAACGGAGAAAGGTAACTTGAGTAGTGTAAGTGCGCTCAAAGAAAAAATAGGTCCGCAATTCGTACTCGGGGTCTTATGCTTAATGCTGGTATGCCTTTCAGTGGGAATTCTGTTTTCAAATGCCAGTATCTGGGAATTCAATTGCTACAAGTGAGAAGGTAGAAAAGCCCTTACAATATTTAAGTGGGAAATGTATGATAGAATATTGTTGACTTGATACTCACTTTATTCTCTAATAATAATTTATTCAGCTTTTAGTCCGAAAAAAAATGAAACATAACACATCTTTCGATTTAGCCCCATTTTGTGCATAATGTCCCTTGGTAGTTTAACTCTCTGAAATTGGCACTATTTACACATGTCAAGTGAAGTTGTATAGGTTTTGCTGCTATGATGACTCAGAATGTTTTTATTAATAATGGCATCATCAGTTGTTGTTTGAAGGGTGGGTTCCATCCAAAAAGTACAGTAGGAAGTAAGGTTTGGGTAAAAAAACATGCCGCGAAGCTGCTGGGCAAGAAGCACACTGCGTATCGTTCGTACATTTGTTGATGATTTTCCCACTCTTAATCATTTTTATTTGATGGATTTTTTGTATTTATACCATGCCATAGAAAAAACAGCCAATCAGAACGCAGGAAATTTCTTGTATATTTGTCAGTATTCCACCAAACCTTCCCATCGATCTGTGCAATTTAATTGCATCACACCCAACCTTTCCATCTGGCTACTGTGGTTTCTATGGCATAGCTATGTAACCCTTTCTCACGGTATAACTGTGGAATATCCCACTTGTCACGTATATTTTCTTGCTATACACACTCGTATACACACTCGAAAGTGTTGCATAACTAGCAGGCCTTCTGCCTCTACCATATTGTATTTGTATTTTGTTTATAATAAGGCAGAAAAAAAAAAAATGTTTTCATCTTTCTCTTCCTGGGCTTATTTCATGAAGTTATGCTGTAATACAATTGTATTTTTAAAAACTTTAAAACCCAGTGGAACCCAAAAAAGAAATTACCATTTTACAACAGCGGTAGCTTCCTATTATGCACACAGAAATCCAAGGCTTTGAAATGTTCGATATTTTGCACTTTCTTGTCTTTGTCTCGTGAAATTTAATGGGAAAAAGGTTATTTCAAGTTTCTATCATATTTTAACGTCATGTTTGGAATATGGTTGTATTGTGTCATTTTTGTGTTTATAGATTTAGAAAATTGCTATATCGCTTTAAAAAAAGGGAGTATAATTATTTCCATTAAAGTAAGGACAACAACAACAACAATACTTTATTCCACCCCATAATTATTACAAGAGAAAAATGTATCATATCTATATATACAACAGATGATAGGGGTGCTGGCTGCCCGAAATAACCTAAAAGTTAAAAATGCCAGGCAGCCAGTAGCACTTGACTGAAAACTAGAGTAAGCACATGTTGGATCAATGATATGAAATATTGTAGGACCTGGATGTTCCTCCACATCATTTGCAATGGGATGTAAACATTGTAGCATATCATTTGCATAAACCAAACCATCACCTCATTCCAGAACTTGTAATATCCAACAATGTCTTTTAGTGTTGGCAAGTAGATAAAAAAAAAAACATTTAATTAAAACGTCATATTCCAAGATCGGTCTCGCACACGTGAAGAAGCATCCTTGGCTTTGACAAAATTGTTGTGACAGCCGATCCTTGACCGGTATTGTTCGATTGTAATTGTTCCTACGCTAGCGGCTAATAACACAGACAACAGTAGTGCAAGACTCTTATTCAGCGCGAGTATTTTTGAGAGTACTACAACCCTTTCAGTTTGAGGTGTAAACCACACCGATAGTTCAAGCCGATAGATACTTACTTGTGAGAGCTTCTCAGATTACTCGTGACTCCTGAGGAAGCTCACTTGTGAGATATGTGGTGCTACCCTCACCGGATTTAAAGCCAATGAATGTGGGTTTGCGAAAGCGTCTAGCTTCAGTGTAATCCGCACTAAACACAAGGCGACTCTAGATATATGTTGTCTTTCCTCGCCGAGGAAACTCCGCTCAGCAACACCTGAATGACATAACAAAGAACAAACAAGGCAAAGCAGTGCAGTTAATTTTCGATTCGAAATGAAAGAAAGCCAATCATAAACAGCACGACAAAGCAATTCTGAAATAGAACATAACTTACCTTGTACAAATACTACTAATTGCGAAGGAAAGTTCTTCAAAAATCTCCCCACACAGGGAAGACGGCTACAATTTAATACACCTGTGATTACAACACGCTAAAAGCAATGGCCGACGAAACAACTTGAAAACAACTAGTACCAGGACTATTTATACTCTCGGAAATCTGTCACGTGTCATCTCGTCCACGTACAAAGTGACTGACAAGATTTGCCTCTAACTTAAGGGTCTGTATGCAGAGCATAAGACCCAAAAAAGTCAGGGTTTTCAGATATCTCATATTATAACATGACTAAAGCAAAGCGCGCGCTCTGATTGGCTAATTCGGCATCTACTACTTGCCCATGGGTGTATGCTGCTGACGTAATCAATAACTAAAGCAAAGCGCGCGCTTTGTGATCTTGCTCAATTGTTGCGGACAACATTTTGACCGCTGTGATGGCACGTATCGTTGTCGATAAGAGTACAGACGACGTACAAACCACATTTGATTTGTTTTTTACCACAATATCAAAGATAACGAAATTGTCTTGACAACTGAAAACACCGACTCGGACTTGAAAGTGAACGGGCTGCATTA
>JAHPZR010050379.1:0-2500 GCA_019787425.1 Platygyra sinensis | reverse complement strand
AGAGATCTATTATTAGTGTTGCTTACCTTTTTGATTGGTTTATATGAAGTAACGGTAAAAACGACCACTAGCTTATATAACACTTGTGGGTAATTCTTTAAACGATCTCTCTGTGAAGCACCTTAAATTTATTATTCAGTTGTGCTTCGAAGGTTCTTGGCTCGATATTTGTAATCTAGGAATATCCAACCCTAATTAAAAAAATACATTAGGGATATGCGTAGAATAGATGGGTAAATAAAGCATTTCCTGAACACTATGTACTTACTTTAAAATGACAGTCACTACTGCTTCGAATAAGAAAAAATAATCGCTTAATGAACCTGAGATGTTAATTAGAAACTCAGTGTAGCTCGCAATACTATTGGAAATTGTATAATCCTTTTCCTTTCCTGTGTAATACTTTTCTTTTGATGTGAAGTTTCTATTTTTCTTTTGTACCACAAAAAGGGCAGTTGCTTTAACACTGAATGCATCTGTAATACAGAGGGCCGACACATATGAGCAATAGCAACGGCTTGCCACTTTGTGCCGTGGTCAAACTTAACTTAACACTGACTGAACAGTAAAAAAAAAAAAACTGGCCACTTCAAAGCATTCATCATGTACAATCCAGCTATTATTGCATTTTATCTGCTATTTTAACAGCTTTTCAAACAACTTTAGGTTTTTCGTCAGTATTATACCTCACACTCATCTCTCTGGAACTTAGCCTCTCTGCCATCGAGTAGCAGGTGCTAAAAGCTCAATAGACCCTTCTCCAAAATGGCGGCCGAAAATTCAAATAGGTTAAAATAATCTAAAAATAAAAACGTATCCCAGCACTAGAAAGAACACCTTTACTTTAGTAACCCTGCAAAGTTTCAGCATTTCAGGTTTAATATCAACTGTGAAAATGTATGTTGAAAATTGAAAAATTTACACACGTTTGTATGACTGGGGGTATGCCGAAATTGTTAAACAGTAAATTGTTTGAATATTTTAAATTAAGAAAGGAAATTCTTGAAATCATAATTAAATTAGCATAACCACTGAGTAAATTATTTGTCTTCACAGTGTGAAAACTTTTATTTTAATAAAGGATAATTTTAAAACAGTATTTCAATATAGGTAATTAAATTTTACAGGAGCTTGGAGCTAAAACGCACGAGAAAACTATAGCGTTCAAAATATAACACAAACGTGCTCAAAACTCAGTATCTATGATTTCCCTTAAGCCCGGCAGAACGATCGCAACATGCCAACGCAACATATCGCAACATTGTTGGGCGCAACATGTTGCGTGCGTTTGGCCACCGTGTTGCGATGTGTTGCAACATGTTGGGTGTTGTTGGCTCAAATTTGAAAATGGTCAAATCTGAGCCAACAACACCCAACATGTCGCAACACGGTGGCCAAACGCACGCAACATGTTGCGCCCAACAATGTTGCGATATGTTGCGTTGGCATGTTGCGATCGTTTGGCCGGGGCTTTAAATTAATAATTTAGTTGTGCCAGGAGTTTTCTCAAGAGAGGAAATCTTCGACTGTCACAAGTTGTTGAATTTGTAATTAACAATGACCACCCCCACAATTATTAAGACTAGCACATATTCGAGAAAATGCACATCGTGAATATTGCATGACCTATCTATCAGTGAGGAATGGTAACAGTACACTCTATATTTACTTTTCTATGAGAAACACAACAGCTGAGTATAGGAAAAAAAGACTTATTGATCTTTCTGTGGGCAAAATGTTTTCTCAAATGTAAATTAAAAATAACAATTCGGAATTCTATTGAAAAGTGTAAATTATTTGTTTTTTCTTATGGAAAGTACCATTTCATACTGACGTATTATAACAGCAGTACAAGTAAAAGAAAGCTCTAATTCTGAATACACCTGCCATATGGTGGGCTGAGAAGGGATAAAATTTATATTTCCATTGAGATTGCAAAAACTTGCCACTTTTCAAGCCGGCCAAGCTGAACTCACTCACCAGTTCAAAGGATTTATCATGTACAATGCTGCTATTATTGCAGTTTTATTTGCTGCCACACTCGAGTCCTTGACAATCATTGTTGGCAACAGTTTCACCATATTCGTGTTTTGGAAGAATCGCAACAGACTCAAGCGAACTTTCTTTCTTCTTATCAACTTAGCTGTTGCTGATCTGTTTGTTGGATTCACAGAAATAATATCGTTAGGAGTTTTTAACATCCCTGGCCATTTTGAAGAAACCAACTTCAACAGTGCTCAAAATACAAATATTTGGACCGCTTTTGAAATATCTTTTTCTTATGCGTCAGTATTTTTTCTCGCACTCATCTCCCTCGAACGAGCATGTGCTTTGATTTGGCTGCTCCGTCATCGAGTTGTAAGTACAAAAGTCTTCGTTTATAGTGCTTCTTTCGCGTGGTTAGCTGCAGTGCTTGTGGGGACATTGACTGTGCTAGCTCTGTACGACATATTGGATTACACCTATTGGATAATTGCAGTCGGTTGTGTAAAGCTTTTAT
>JAHPZR010050378.1:15000-16905 GCA_019787425.1 Platygyra sinensis | reverse complement strand
AAATCTTGCTCGAAATGTGTCAAAAATGTTATCGGGGATCTTGGCGATGGACTGTTTTATAAGTTCTGTATTCTGCAAATTGGCAAAGCTAAGGATGGCAACAGCTTTTCACATATCAACAGATTCGTCGGATATATAATATAACTAACCTTCTTAAGACATGCATGAACAAATCGTGACTGATGTCAACAATATTTAAGCTTTTCATGGTTCAATGCGTTGCTTCGGCCAGACCTCACTTCACTTTGAGATTTTAAATTAATAACTAGTTCTGCACTTCAGTTCCTTTTTTCACGTCAATATAAGGGTGAACACTAAGGAACAGTATAATGCCAAAGAAGGCGGCATACACAGGGTCATTTAAATCGGCCACGAAGCAATTCAATAAGTGAATTTATTAAGATATTCCATCAACACTGATTAAAAATAATAATTTCTACGGGCAATGGGCAGCATCTTCAAATCATCAAAACAGGCCAGTAAAGAGAGAGAGTAAAAGCAACCATCACCAACGACTGCATGTTTTCTTTACTGAATTGCGAAGTAAATCGCATGTGAAAAATAAAAATTAAATTGATATAATGTGACATTCACTGATCTAGGAAAAGAAATATTTCGATGAGGAGGAAACTAGGCGTCTGTCTTTAATCAGATACATTATGAAATGTAACAACAACCAAACAAGTATTTTAGGAGAAAAAAAGAGGAAGTTAAAAGCACTTACTTTCTGTTTGGTGAAAGGGTAAATGAAAGATATGGTCAAATATGCATACGGCCGTTCGTTGTGGCAAACCCAACGAGAGAAAGCACTCGTTCTTGGCACTGTTAGAGCTGCCAGTTTCGATTCTAGAAGGGTGCTTTCACTTTTATCACTTTTTTGTTTTTGGAATGAATTATTGGGGGCTAAATTAGAAAGTCGCAGATGAGAATGTCCTATACCGATATTCATCATTACAATTTTCGACATGAAACATAAACAACCTTATTTTCGGGAGATTGACACGTGAACGTGGACATTAATTGGAATTTGTAGCGACTTATCTATTTAGCATTCTGGTCTAATATCATTATATATCGTGGTCGTCAAGTACTGTTGGTTTTCGATTTCAGGTAGCTGCTTGAGAGATGGAAGGGATGAACCCGATGCAAAATCTCCGCCATCTTGGCATGATGGGAAAAAAAGCCATGCAGCTAGGTAACTACCCTGAAGCTGTACGTATGTTTTCCATGGGCCTCGCTCAGGTCAACGCTCAGGTGCAGTTGCTAATGTTGCCTCCCCACTGTGCTGCCCCATTCCTTCGCGATCGAGCAGAGTGCTTCTGGCAGTTAGGTGACGTCCAAGCTTCGACGCAAGACATGGAGGGCTCTCTGCGTCATGGATTACCAAGGGACGACTTTTTTGCTGAGGTAACAGCTGTGTGTTTAAACACTTTGTGTTTTCAATAAGACTGACATAAACGTGATATATTAAAAATATTGAGAAATGCGGGGGACTGATATGGTTAATGCAGACGAAATCTGATAGAAAATCGAGCATGCAATTTCAGTTTTCATTGGACAAAAATCTTGCACCAGAATAACGTTAAGAAAATTAAATTCCTACAAGTTAAAGATTCCTGAAATGACATCAAAAACAATCTCCTATCAGAGAAAGTCGAGAAAAAAATTTCAAAGTCCAGAGGAATCGTGCGAGCACATGTAAAATTTCATCATCAGTTACACTTCACCAGTACTTTCAAGTGTTTCCTAATTATGAACTTCAAAATTGTTTTCGACATTTAGTGTTGTAAGAAATGAGTTTTTTTTTTTTTTTAAAGAAATGTAAAACAATCGCACAGAAGTTTGCAATACAATGTGTTGCGAGTTCGATGTTTTTAGTGGCAGGTAGTTAAGACCAGTTTGTAG
>JAHPZR010050378.1:0-12500 GCA_019787425.1 Platygyra sinensis | reverse complement strand
TAACACTGCCTTTTAAGATGTTGTAATTCAATAAACTCTTTAACTGTTTATTGCTGTGTTCTGGGATCCGTGTTCTGGCAAAGCACTTATGGCAAATTGCAATATTTAATTAATAAATAGAAATTGATGAAATCGAGTTGCTTAGATGTTTTTATTTACTTATTATACCTTAAAATAAACCAGCCCAGCAATATACATCTTTTGCTATTCAAATAATAATTTTTTTTTTTCATTTCTTTAATTGATATAAAGCCAAAAATGGGTCAAATTAACATTAGAAAAAAGTGATATTTCTGAGAAATTTAGAAGATTTTTTAAGAAATTTAGACTAAATTCAAAAGAAATTTAGGAATTTTATGAGAATTTCTAGAAAGAAATTTAGAACATTTTTTGCGATATTTGTATCTAGGCCTAGGTTAACATCGGTTTACAATGGTTAACAACTGTTCAGAATAAAACAATAGACTGTGATGTTTTTCTTTATGAAATGCTGTTAACCGTTGTTAACCGTTGTTAATCGTTCAAATGACCATGTTTCAGTTTGGTAATCGTTTAATCTTTGTATTTAAAAATTTTTAGTCTTTTGCTGATTTACTACACGAGTTTTAAAATTAAGAGCAGGCGTTTTTGTAACGGAAAAATTCACACCGTCAAGGCAACCAGGTACTATACAGTCTTTATTTGCGGTTAGTCAGTTGTCACTCGCGTGACGTGGTATGGCACGATAAGGCCAGGGTTTTATCTCCACATTTAGAGTTTCTTCTAACTGGCCAAGTATTGGCTAGTATTTTGTTCTCTGTCCCTTAGAAGATATAACTAGAGAAATCCGATTATCCATCGATTCTATGAGTTTGTCGACTACATCAACTGGCATGTTCTTAATTGTTCTAATGACACGCTCACTGAATTCTTCATAATTTTCGTGTGACTCTGATATTTAACTCAAGAGCTTGCTTATCTAGCTCTACTTTAACTGCATGAAAAAAATTTTCAATACAAGAATGTCACTCGGCGCTCCTTGGGTAGTTTCAATTGCTTGCTCTTTTGTCACGTAGCGCGCGGCGTGTTTAGCGAGCTATTTTCAACAGGACAGTTGTGCTGTACAAACAAACGTGACCCATTTTTGTTGGCTAGTCTAGACATGTTCTCGAAATTATCCTGTACATGTACAAATTTGTCAAAGTGTGCCACCGTCTAATTTTATCATACTGATGACACACAATAGCACCTTTGCCCGTAACTAATAGCCACGATCACCTTCCACAACTTTTCCACCGCTTTCCACTTTGCCCCCGTTTGAAAGTGCAGCCGCAGCACGAAGGACACTCACGCTTCTTGCGCGAAATACGGCCGTGAGGCGCAACTTGCTTGATCTGCTGGGTCCCTTTTATACCCAAAACTTAACGCAATCTAAATAAAAAGCTACATTGTCCTTTCCACACATCCGTTTGAGTAGCCTTTTCGAGGATATGTTGACGAATTTTACAGCGGTTCTTTTGAGTCATTTTCTGGAGAGAAGGGGCCGCTTTTTTCCGTGACTTGGAGGAAATAGTAACCTTCCCTTTGATAGGAATCGCCTGATTGTTCTGTTGCTCACAGTGTTTTTGGGCTTATCCCAACTCTCCCCCATTAGCCTAATGTGATGTAAAATTACCGTGCTATTATCTTAGAGTTGGGCGTGTGATGTCCCTAAAACCGATTTATATGCCGTGACATAACGATATATTAGATTTATTTAGATTTAGATTTAGATATTCGTGTCTCAAACTGACAAAGCTCGCCTAGAATGAGGCGTTCCATCTCGCAAGCTCAGTTTAACGTGGCCTTCCTCCAAAATCTCTGTTGCACTCCTTTCTTTGATCGCGGTCAATAATCTCGTCTTTTTTTATCCTGTAGACCGTGGCTCGTGAAACCACGGCATTGTCGAGCTATATCCTTGATCGATAATTTCTTTCCTTGTGATAAGTACTATAACATAAGCCCTTTTGGACGGGTTGATTTTCACCATTAAACACCATGATTTCTTTCTCGTGTACGTAGAAGCCGTCTAACAAAGCGGCTTATTTTGGACGTCACAACTGACGCATTGTAATTGCTTAATTGGCGTTTCCGTTCAATTGGTTAGAAAGCTCATCTGAAAGGGCAATAACTGGGTCAAAAATCACTATCTTCTGAACTTCCATTGGCGAAGAGACGACAATTTGAATAATATGCCATCTCAGACAGTAAGCTTTTTGTCCGTTTGTTGCCCGGGCGAACTGAATTGTGTCCTGGATTCTCTCTTAGACTCTTTTTAAGCCCAGTGATCGGACCCTATATTTCCCAGGCACGGCACTAACTGCATGGGATAAAATGAACTCATGTTGGGTTTCATTGACGGGTACTATATTTTTTGGCGTCGAGTGTCTTGGGCCCTTCTTTTACGATTCTTTTGTCTTACTTCAGCAGCAGTTTTGAATCCAAGCATAGGCATGATGTTACTAGATTTGGTGTAACTTGTCAGCCATATCTTTGGGGGCACGCGCCTGGCCTGAGGAGTATACACGGCTTCTAAAACAACTATATACCACTATATAGATTCAAGGAAGTTATTTTTCCTCTTGAGGAGTCATGCATTGTAAACCACTACTAACTATTCGAATATTTCTTGAGCTTATTGCTTGGAATGTTGGGAGCGAGGCCTCGATCATCGAGCTGGTAACTCGTAATAGAGCATGGGATTACGAGTACTGAAAGATTAAGATGCAATATAATTACAGCAGCGTCCATCAGCCATTCGACTCTTATTGTTTTGTTGTTGTTTGTTTTTGTTATTTGTTTGTTTATTTGTTTTGTTCGTTTGTGTTGTTTGTTTGTTTGGTTTGAGGTATGAATCGGTAAAATTGGACGAGCCTCATGGAAAACACACTCCTGCTCCAGAGAAAACGACTTCGCTATCAAGCAGAAAAGTGGTGCAAAATTTTGCCCTATTCTTCCAAACCTCTCCCAGGACAAGAGCGCAGGCTTGCCTGTGCAAGGTCGGTTGCACCAGTATGAGATGGTGGAAGAACAAATGCAGCCAGGGAAAGGGAATAAACGAAATTCAAAGACTGGATAGTGGATCTTTGCAAAGGTTAAGGGCGGCAGTGGATCAACGCCATTTGTTACGCAGTTGCGTTTTTACTGAAACCGGTGGGCACCCGCAGTGGTGAATCTAGGGGGCCGGGGGAGGGGGGCCAACAGAGAGGGAGGGGAGCCCCCGATTTTTTGTTCGAAATATCTTCGATTTTTCCATCCAGAGGAAGTTCCTATGCATAAAGCACGTCGTCTTTTGTCTTTGCTTGAGTGATTTCACACGCTGAGGCTTCGATAGTACCAACGCGGAAACGTTTCGTTTGAATTTTCGGAGTGAAGATGTTATTTTCAAATACACTGACAACCCAGAAAGGAGCTCGATTCCGAAATGAGCAGTTTCTGAGACAGTGAACGCTTACGATTTTTACTAGAACTGCGTTAGTGGCAAAACAACAGGAGCGGAATTTATTTTGTGTAGTTGAGTGAGCAATCACAACGAACAAGTTTAGATTTCATTGTTCTGTACCGGACATTTGAATGGCTGGATTTGAAAATGATAGAAACTATTATTTCATTTCTTCCTTCTGATTGGTTTTCATTGTCAGGGTGGCCCCAGTTTCAGTAAACGCACGGTAAAGCTGAAAGAATAAAAGATGCGAATGCAGCCATGACACTACTGGGAAAATGACCTGAAAAAATTCAGGCTTTGAACGAAATTTTTTCAGGTCATTTTTCCAGTAGTGTCATGGCTGCATTCGCATCTTTAATTCATTCAATCATTTAAATTGCTACCTGTTGGACTCTATTACAATGTCACTGTAAAGCTGTATGCAGTTTTTAAATTTCAACGCGAGGAAAATATCGTACTGCTTATTAAAACTAACACAAAAATGCTCTTCGCACTGTTTTTGTTTTTAGAACGTAGCTCAAGAAAGGAAAGACTTCGCTATAGCAATGTTAAAGGGCAAGAACTACGAGGGATCCATAAAGCACCTCAACCTTGCACTTTGGCTTCATCCCGAAGGACGGTTCAAAAAAGAAGTTCAAGCGTTTAGTTGAAAGTCATCAGGCGGCTGCTTACTTTAACCTGAAAAACTACAAGAAGGCTGTGGAACTTGGAGAGGAGAGTTACAAGACAAATACATCGTTACAGGTCGAAGGTGAGACCAAGTTGAGTGATCAGATAGTACTAGTACACTCGCTGCCAAATGATTACTTTTCAGAATAACTGTCAGGAAATCACGCACAACCATTGGCTCCGAGCTTTTAGCTTTTAGTCGCATGAATTTAGAGCAAATGAAAGCAATGAAATAAAGTGACATAGAAATTAATGCACGTTTTTCTGCAATGCGCTTTATTTGAAACCATTGAGTTTTAATGTAATGTTTAAAGCACGAGCAAGAGTGTTTTATCGGGTTTAAAACCACGAGGCGCAGCCGAGTGGTTTTAGACCGATAGAAACACGTGCAGGACCTTTTCCCTGAGTTTTTTGAACGGCTTCAAAAACATTCCACAAAAAGCGTGGTATCTTGGGAGGCCGAACAAAGGTTTAAATGTGAGGGGAAGATATTAGCATACAAGAAAAACAAGCTATGGCCTTATCAGTATTCTTTATATAAAGAATACTAACGAGGATTGCATGTTTATCAGGATATAAAGCTCATGCACGTGACGCTTTATCGGTGTTTTGATAGGCTGTTTGGGCTCATGAATTATTAATGTATTTTGAATTATTCATAGATAACGCCATTCGCTTACTTGGCACATACCCAATAATCCTTTGGCGTTGTTGGGGGGGTAACCATTAGATATAAATGTATGGTATCATGACAAAAATTAGTTCGGTGAGCTCGCAAAACCAGCTACTAATGCTTAAAAATGCACCAGAATTTACCAAAATCATGATAGAAGAATTTGTACTAGTTTTATAACTAAATGAGAGAATTTTTTTTTTTTGTCCATACATCGTCCTTGTAATTTTACAGACGATGTATGGACACAAAAAAAATTTCTCACTACATTTAGTTATAAACTAGTACAAATTGGTAAATTCTGGTGCATTTTTAAGCATTAGTAGCTGGTTTTGCGAGCTCACCGAACTAATTTTTGTCCCATGATACCATACATTTCTCTTGCTGGTTACCCCCACAACGCAAAGGATTATGGGTCATGTGCAAGTAGCGAATATGAGTTTTGCAAAAAAGAAAGCAAATGGTTAGCAGAGAGAGTTTGCATCACAAACCATGTTCCCCATGTTCCCTAACATTTTCTTTGATTTTCCATAGGCTAAATCTAACTCAGCTTTTGTCCGATTGGACCTTGTTTGGGTTTAACGGAACTATAAATGCAAAAATTGGCAGTTGACAACATATTAAAAAGATAACGTTTTAAAAATGACAAATCCTGTCAGTTGCCTGTCAGCTTATGTAAATTGTAATTATTTACTCCCGGACCTTTCGAAATTTCCTTTTGCGTAGCTGCACGTAGGGATGTGAAATTGTTTTTTATCTCAAATCTGTCTCAGGAGGAAGCTGAGAGATGGAAGGAGCGTGGGTAATCAACTTCTTTCATTTAAAGAAGCAAACACATTGGATCTGGTGGTTGCCTGTTACACACTTGCTTTGAAATTTAACACCGGAGCATGAAAAAGAATCTCAGTAGCAACTATTCGCTCCAAATACGATCTTTGATGCACGAAAAACGGGGGAAACGCTGACGAGGCGCTGCAAGATGCTCGAGACTGCGTAGATAGTCACACCAGATGTATAAGGCTAAAGTCTAGCATTTTAACTCAAGTTTCCACAAAATCAGTCGAGTAAAAGTTCAGCCCCCCTTTCCCCCCTATCGGCAGCCCATGCAGGCTAGTAGAGAAACAGAATTTTGGCCAGACAGGTTATTAAGATCTGTTTCTGGATTCCTTAAAAATAGTGAAGTTTTGGAAACGGGGAAAAAATTGTCCATGTAGTCCAAAAAGTCGTTTTGGACCATTGGGACGGGACTGTGCGTTCGCTATTAATTTAGATCTTTAAAACTCCACACTTCTCAGCGCGGCGACATTATTAGTATTTTACTCCATGCAGGCACAAATACAGACTGGGCTTCTAGTCCTCTTGTCCCAAGAGAAATTAACCAGGAAGCAATGAAGCCATTTTCAAAATCACTTCAACTGTTTGCCTAAAGGATTCTTCACGTTCAGAAACCGACAAAGTAGACACCTTGACTCAGCTTCTGTCAGTGGCCTCAAAATCTACCAGGTATCAAAACTGAAACTAACCAATGCTATCGATGCTCTCTTCAGTTCCTCAATTTGCGTTCTATTTCAAAGGGGACCATGGTCATAAAACTAACCAACTTTTTTTACTATCCATTTCTGCAAATGGAAAGTGAGATACAAAAGTTCTATTGGGAAAATCTTCATTAGAAAGAAAAAACTCAGACAAATTCCACATGAAGCTTAATTCGCCGCCTTGGCTACCCTGAATGCCCTGGACCCATCCACCTGAGATGCACTAACTGACCTGACTTACGGACAAAGGAATGAATGAATGCATGAATGCCATCGAATGTACGAATGCACGAGATGCACGGAATACCCGAATGGCACGAATGGCACGAATCGCTCACAATGCACGAATGCACAAAAAGCAAGAATGCACAATGGGCTAGTTTCGAATTGTGCAGAAACAAAGAAACAGAGTCGAGGTTCAGGGGAATCAATTTGCATTTCCTTTGTTATGAAACAATACAAAAATGCTAATTATTCCGCTGAACTCCTCGACTCTGTTCTTTTGTTTCTGCACAATTCCGAAACTAGCCTATTGCACGAATGCACGAAGGCAGGGGAATGCATGAATGAACGAATACCACGAATGCTTGAATGAATGCATGAATGCATGAATCAAGCAAGAACACGGCAAGAACTTCGGCTGACTCGTCCCCAATCGGCTTCATACAGGAGATACTAGCCCAGGGAGAGATGGGTATGGTAAAGGGAGCGCAAGGTGAGTTGGGTTATCATCCTCTGTTCTTCTACTTTGTGCGTTGCCGTGTGCTAAATGAAGACGACTGGGGACGAGTCAGGCGAGAATGCAGGAATGCGAGGAATGCAAGCAACACCATGGAAAGAATGCAGTAATGAATGAATGCATGAATGCAGGAATGCAGGAATGCAACCAAGAAAACGGAAAGAATGCAGGAAATGAATGAATGTACGAATGCATGAATGCCAGAATGCAGGAATGCAAGCAAGTACACGGCAAGAATAGCAGAAATGCTTGAATGCACGAATGCAGAAAATACATGAATTGAATGACTGACTAAATGGCTAACGGAAAGACTGACTGACCAATAGCGAAGCGCGCGAAGTCTAAAAATAGAATGCAAATCACTGAATTCCCCGTGAGACTCAGTCGACATGAGCTTGTTCTGAGGGAAATACAGGGAATGTAAGCGAAATTTTTGTTTCACAAGTGTTTTAGGAACACCGGCTTTTGCCCTTAAAGAAATCTTCAAAATCATCCACCATTCCAGTTTGTTTGTCTGAGTCTTGTCTGAGTCATGACGTCACTCGCGCGCTTCGCTATTGTTTTCCGATCTGAGTGCCTGCCTGCTTTTCTGCCTGCTCTGCCTTGCTGAAGGACGGACTGACTAAATGTCTGAAGGACCGAATGGTTGATCAATAGCGAAGCGCACGAGTGACGTCATGACTCAGACAAGACTCAGACAAACAAACTGGAATGGTGGATGATTTTGAAGATTTCTTTAAGAGCAAAAGCCGGTGTTCCTTAAACACTTGTGAAACAAAAATTTCGCTTATATTCCCTGTATTTCCCTCAGAACAAGCTAGTATGTCGACTGAGTCTCGCGGGGAATTCAGTGATTTGCATTCTAGTTTTAGACTTCGCGCGCTTCGCTATTGATCATGACTAATTGATCGATTGATTGATCGATCGATTGAATGATTGATTGATTGAATGATTGATTGATTGATTGATTGATTGATGATTGATTGATTGATTGATTGTCTGATGGACTAATTCATTGGCTTATTGGTTCATTGATCGCTCGATTTAATATATAGATTTAGGCCAGCCTAAAAGCGTAGCTCCTTGGCCGGGTTGTTCAGTGCCCGATTGAGCTAACCCAGGAAAAGGTAGAATGTTGATTTGTGTTTTGTAACTTTGGCGATGAGGTTTCTGTTTACTGTTGGTCTTTCTGTTTTGAGTTTTATTGTTATCATATACTCAAAACAAAGCAGCAAAAAATATTGTATAGAAGAAAAAGTTAATTATAATTCGAACAAATTTAATCCTGGACTAGCGTTAACAGGCTTCCGAACATCCTACCCTGTTTTCAACAAGTTAACCTGACATGAGCCCGAGATCCAATCGAAAACCAACTCTTGGTCAGCGGTCAACTTCAAAAAAAACGTGACCTCAATGAGCTGTACACTTGAGCCTGCGATATGGTCACGTGATACTGGTCAGCAGATACCTTGTTTTGACAGGTGTCAATTGATCATAACATGGATATCCAATATCAAAGAAGTACACGGTAAACCAAGGCTGCATGTCTCTGCAGGAGCCCATTACCCGGGAGCCTCCATCTCAGTTGAACCTTGAGTCAACCCTTTCTCCGTATTTTGTATTTTTAGAACTGTGATATCTGCGGGACTTCTTTATTTCCCGCGAAAATGATCTTGTTTTCGCCGACGTCCGCATAACAGCCTAAAAGAAAAATGGCGGCCAAAGGGGAAGGCCGATCTCACCCATTTTCCTTTTTATTTTGATCCCTTTTTCCAATCTCACAACCGAGGGAAACTGGGTATAAGCTAACTGGAAGTTAATAAAGTAATAGACAACTTGGAGGTGGCATTCATACGTGTTGAACCGCCTGCAGTGCGAAACGCCTTGTATTTTCATGGTCTGTTATGGAGTTTTATGCTTTGTTTTTCGTTCTTGTTGCTATATAACTTCTTGTAAAATGAGATGTTCTGTATGATTCGGATTTTGCTGGAGGCCAAGGACCGACAAAAACAAGGAAACCTATGGATTTTGGTCGTGAAGATCTAGGCGATGCCTGACGATAGTGTGAGCTGTCTTGACGATAAAAAAGAAGATCACGAAACGTCAAGCGTGAATGATATACAGCGAAGAAAACTCCCGGAGAGGCAGCAGAATAGAACCAAATAATCTGAAGACTTGGATCAACTCGAAATCTGGCACAAGGAACTTTCACTGAGCTACCGCTTTAAGTGTCGACATTTTATATTTCACTTTGAATTGAAGCCTTATCGCCTTGTCCACTCGAAGACTCTGGAAGACTTCGAGGCAGCTTCTCAGTTTCCTGATCGTGTGCTTGTGTTGTAACTTTCGGATAAACAAAACTGCGATCACCAAACAGGACCATTCCATTCTGTTCGCTTAGACGTCCGTGTTAACGGCGACTGGAGTTTGCATGCCTAATCTACAAACATACATTGGGGTATTGTTGTAAAATGGGGTTGACAAGCCGTAAACGACTCCTGCGGTTCTTGACATTTGTACATTAGCAGTTCTCTGCTCGGTAGCTTAACCTTTCTTTTTGCTTCACTCGTGTTTATGGGAGACACTTAATGCTGAGTTATAAGGACAAAATTTTAAGTAAAGTTGAGCCGTTAGCCCGTGTTGTAGCTGAGATTTTTAGAGGTCATAGGTCTGCGTGATTTCCGCTGTAATCGGCATGTCGCCTCGAACCTCTGTAATTTGCATTGTTTAGGCTCAATTCTATAGATTGCAAGATATGTTTTAGTCTCTAAACTTGTTTTTGTCTTCGCGGAACTAAATTTGAGATTTTCCGTGAACGTGTTGCTTATTTGTATTCTATATTGTGACGCCGAGGCCGGCTGTTTGATTAGAACTGTTCGCAAGTACAGTATATTGACTGTCACGGATGACATATCTGTCCTCGTGCTTTTTTCTTCTCAGACGCCTTAGCTTTACTTCTAGAAAGCTTTGCGTTTGTCTAGAGCAGTTCTTTTGTTTCTTGCAGCTATCTAATAGAGCTTTTGTTTCTCAAGTAAGGTTTATTCCTCCGTTTGGTCGTTCTGACACTACATAAATTCAAATGTAGCTGTTTACGCACAAGTCTGTTGACTGTTTTGTGTGTTGTATATGCCGCTATTCGGCATTCGGAAAGACTTGCTGTTTTCTGTGGAAGTTGGCTCATAAATATCAGAACTTTCGTTGGATTAACTTTCCTCGTTTTCCGCCATCATTGAAAAGCTTTCGTGTGACATGCCTGTGACTCATAACAATAGAAGACCACAGCTCTCTTATGATTGGCTGTTTTAAAAGAAACCCGCGAAAGCCTCAGTGGGAGATGATTCTAAAAATAAAAAGATACGGGAAAGGGTTGACTCAGAGGGTCTGTATGGAAGATGGAAGCTCCAGGTAATGGGCTCCTGGTCTCTGTCAACCTATTATTTGAGTATGGCCAAGAAGCTAATAACGCGTATTTCTCTTCTCCCAAGCAGATGGCACGTCTAGTATCCAATTCAACATTCCTAAAAAACTTGATTCAAAACGTAATCAACAAAGCAGTAGCTGACAGAGACTGGAAAAGACTTCATCTTCTTTTTCTTGGCGGAGGTGGAGAGAAAAGATACAAGAACGGCTCAGGAGGTCTTGCCACGGGATGCGATGCGAGCAGTGTCCCGTTAGAAGAAGTTATTCGCTATGATTTACCAGTTCTAGGGAAATTTATAAACATTCTTCTGGATCACAAAGCAAATGCTAATCCTCCCAAAGGAAGAAAAAGTCCTCTAGACGTCGCCATTGAGTTGGACAAAATTGATGTGGCAAGTATACTGATAGATAGGAACGCCACGTCTGGAGTTAGCGCCAAAACCAGTGAACTTCCCAAGGTAAAGGAATCGTTTAGTTAGTGGTAAGAATAGTAACATTATATTGAAGGCCTGGAGCTTAATATGTGGTCACGATGTGTTTCAAAAGTAACTTGTCGTGGGTGGAATGGAAATCACCTTCAAACAATTACATGTAAGGTTAAGGACTGACGACGTGTCGGCTTTCTTTATTAATCAACTCCACTTTTGATCGTAAACAACCTTGACAACGTTTCGGCTTTCCTCATAATCAACTGCTCGTTTTGGCCTTTTTTGACAACTTGTTGATTAACTTTTTATCTACTTGTGCTCTGTAGAGAAAGTTTAAACGCGACGGATTAGAAGCGATGCGGGAAGGCGAGAACAAGAGAGCCATCGAGCTGCTACAATTTTCTTTAAAGCACGAAGCAACCAAAGACAAAGAACGATTAGAAGTACTCCAGTATCTCTGTGAACTGCACTTCGAAGAAAAGGCCTTCGATGTTTGTCTGGGCACAGGTCGGAAGTTAAAAGAAGCCTACAACAGAGAGAAAAAGGAGAAAGATGAGGTAACAACTAAGTTAGAGGATTTTCGCAAGATTGCACAATTGGCGTACGTGTAAAACCTTGTCCCTCGGAGCCTAAGGGGGAAACCAGCACAGATTTTTGATGCTACATAAGATACTTGGAAATGTTTCATTCCAGTCATTTCAACCTTTCAAATTTGACGATATAAAGCTGCATGGCAATTGGTCAATCGGTTTAGGTAATTGGCTAGCCCCAACGCTCTGCGTTGATCAAAGCATTTTTATTTGGGTATGTGGTTTTTCTTCCTTAAGGCATATGTGTCTTTGGTAATCATGTTTTTCCCCATTTTTCCAATTAAAGGTCCAAGCTACACTGTGGAAGAACTGGGGGTAACGAGTTGCAAAGGAAGGCAAAATACGAATTGATGCTGCGAGACTACTCCCTTTCTGGATTTCACACCAGAATCAAACTCTGAGATAACCACTGCTCTACTCAGCAACCGATGTTCGGCGTTAATTAACTGGGGAAGTTCAAAGAGGCTCTCGCAGACGCAGACAGATGCACCAACAATTAGGCCGAAGTGGTTCGGGGTGAGCTGGGATCTTTGTCATTGGCGTCCCTTGAAAGATTGGGTAGCACGTATTGAGTTGTTTTGAGCAAGATTTACCTACAAAAGAGTGAAAGCGTATGCGACAATGTCGAAAGGTAGTACGAGTAATGGTGGTTGACTAAAGCTGTTTCAGCGTCATAGAAGGAAACAGCACAAAACGGCACATATGTTCATCCTTCCTCTTACTTCTTGCTGAAACACAATGAACCTTAACTAAGCAACCCCAAGCTATCTCTAACTATCTCTACCCATCGGCATTGTCTTGTAAGCTTTTACGCTATTGTGGAAAAACCGTTTGTCAAAACAGCTCGGTAGATTTATTGTATTGCTCCAGGGTGGTCATGTTATTTGCCCTTGAAATTTATAAGTTGTGTTGTAAAATTAATTGTTACTTCATGAAAAAACAACTTGTTAACCAAACCAACAGTTAGCGTTTGCACCGTCCAC
>JAHPZR010050377.1:0-10722 GCA_019787425.1 Platygyra sinensis | reverse complement strand
GTTGATAGAGTTCTCAGTGTAGCTAAATGATGCACCATAAAAACAAACCGCAGTGATGCTAAGATATTGGATCTCAATTGATGGCGCGGTTAGATGTGAGTGGTCTGGGACCTCGGGTTAATGCGCCTCCTTGGTGTCCATCTGGGTTGTCAAAATAAGGCCGGCAACCGGCGCATTTCACCGGCTATTCTGACTACTGCGACGGTTAACTCCACATGTTCGTTGAGTCAGTTCTGAGCTGTGTGATATTGGAGAAATGAAATGGGAAATAGCTCGCCAACGCTTTAGGAATGGAACTCTCTCGCTGACTCAAAAACACTACTGACAACCCTGACAACACCCTCGCTGTGCTTGGTGAGGCTTGAGTGGCTTAAGGCTTCCCTACCAACTGCAGCGGGCAGATCTAGATCTAGGTGTAAGGGTGGCAGGGGGTGCGAACCCTTACCCAAGACTGAAGCCTTCTTGTGTTTAACTCACACAGTCAGTTATGACACTCCTCGTCAGTGGTGCTATCCCTTTCCTAAGAAAAAATTCTTGGATCAACACTCCCTGTGACAGCTGGTGGATGGCGCTGTGCATTCCTCTGGTGGCCTTGGAATTTTCGAACCTTGGAACAGATTGGGTCAAAGGGGGCCCGGAGTTCAGAAATATTTAAAACCCGTTCTCCTACAGATTAGTAGGCATGGGACACGGAGCTGAGCAGCCCCATGCTGTCATCCTAGTGAGGCCGTAACGTCTCAACTGTGAACACTCCTGTGAAGTCACAATTCAAAAAGGTAGCGACAAAAACTTGCCAAATTACAGAACATAAGTACAATCGTTCACCTAAATAGGAAGACTTAGTAGCTCCCCATCAACCTTCCCCGGTGGACAGATAGTGTAATGTTGCCATTTCCACATACTATAATTTTTAAAAAATAAATTAACTGGAGAAGAGGTATTACTGAGCCCCCAAAATAAAAATTTCCCCTGCAGGATATTACTTCCAAGCCTTCCCATAGTGAAAAAGTTTGAAAAAAAAAATTCCACCGATACCTTCTAGCAAGCCGTTTGTGAAGGTACACGTTAATGACCTTATTTGAAATATAAAATGAGATCTTGACTACTTCCTGCAAGATCGCAGGCTCAAAGTGTTTGCGCATGACAAGCTGGGTAACACAACAGTGCAGTTTTTCTGTACGTTGTCGATAATTTTGTGGGAAATTTGCTTTTTCCAACCGAAAGTAGGTATCTTAAATATGCCTCGCGTTGATGGTGAAGAAAATGGAGAAAGAAGAAGTGGAGAGAAGTCCTAATGAAGATGAAAACATGAGCGAAGATGAAGAGGAAGAAAGCAGCTTGAGTTCCGATGAATCATCTTCCGAATCCAGCAGTTAGTATTCTCCTGGCCTCTAGATTTTCCGCTCTCCTGACATATTGCTGTTGTTATTTGCTCTGCTTTTACAAAATTGTGATGAAAGTTCTCTTTGCATTTGCAGTTGACGAAACGGAAAATGAGAGAAGAAGGAACGAATGTCTGAATGACATGGCCGATCTGGAAAGACAATTCAGCGACCTGAAAGAACAGTGAGTAGAATTATCTGTGTACCTACTTGTGCTGGGTAAACATAAATATATTTATGTTCTTTTTTGACAACCAGTAAAATCGGTTTATGACAGATATTGGCTTTCTCTTTTCAGGCTTTATCGAGAGCGCATTAACCAAGTTGAAAAGAAGTTAGAAGAGGTCAAATCCGATATGTTCTCAAGGGTGGGGTGGCGGCACGAAACGTTTCGGCTTTCGGTGTAGTCAACTTGTGGTGTAACTGCTTGACAGCTTGGAATATTATTACATACAGAACAGTCACGAAAGAACAACTAAACTGAAAGCAAAACTCTAGTAAACAGTAAGATCCCACTGATAAAAGTGCAGATTTTTCTTTTGTAGTGGAGATTCTTCTTTTGTAGTGGTTTGGCAAACAAGGGAGGGGAGAGATGTGTCCAGTACAGTTCAGATCCGAGTTGTTCAGAAGGTCATGCAGTGCTCGAAATTAGCGCTCGCAAACAAGCAAAATGTGAGCTATTTGATAATGTGTGGTTCCAGAAAATATCCATACCCCCCCCCCCATGGATGGTTCTTTAGTTTTTACCCCCCACCCCCTTGGAATTTCCTTCCAGAGGGTCATTTGTGGACCCCTCCCCCCACACCCCCCAGGATTTTCCATTTTTGGAAGGGGTTCTTTTTTAAATTAGCAGCATTTCTAAAGTTTAAATAAATCAGAAAATAGTTCTTTTATTTTCACACAACCTTTACTAATAATATGTTGCACACACTACAACAATATTTCGTAAGATTATGCAGTGTTCACTCGAGAGAAAATAGCCATGACGTTCTAACGAGCGAGCTAAGAAATAGTTAAAAATTAGGTCGATAATTTTTGTACCATTGTAAAACGAAATGGAAGGCTTCAAAAATTGTTGCTATTAAAAAAAATTGACACGCACAGATCGTAAAATAACAAATTAACTAACAGCTGAACATCGACCTTTGAATCTGTACACTTTATAAGTACTCACCAATGATCAGATAGCATACTTTTGATTACACCTGCTTAAAAATAACTCTAAGCGTTCCAAAAAATGTTGAACACTAGTAGATTAATAGTGTTATAACGTTTTCCTGACTCAGTTTGTTCTCAAACAAAAGAAATTTGACGAAACAAAAACAAAATTCAAATCGCCCTAGAATCCTTTGCGAACTCATTGTACACTCAGTTGTACCACTCTGGGTACTAATTTGCTACGGTTAGCCATCTTGATTTATCTTGCGTGCAGAGAGCCGGAAATGAAGGGATTATCCATCGTCCAAAGGATGAAAGTGAATTCTTAGCAAAGAAAAAGACATTTGAAGCAAACATCTTCATTTTTTTTTTAAAGGGGAGCCTATTTCAAAGTTTTGGGGACGCTGCGAAATCAAAATACTTACTGTAAGTTTGTGTAGTACGATTTGCTGATGTTTATGCCTCCTGGAAATAGTTGTATACAAAGGACAACTTACAACACCCCTTAGAAATTTCTACCTTTTAACCCCCCTCTCCCCCCCCCCGCCCCTAGGAATCTCCACTGACCATCCGTGGGGGGGGGGGGGGGGGGGAAGGAGGGTATGGA
Organism: Platygyra sinensis; assembly: GCA_019787425.1. Lineage (NCBI taxonomy): Eukaryota > Metazoa > Cnidaria > Anthozoa > Scleractinia > Merulinidae > Platygyra > Platygyra sinensis. The sequence goes on along the minus strand of JAHPZR010050377.1, from coordinate 7,575 downwards.
TATTTTCTGGAAACACACAATCTGCAAGTGAGAGAAAATATCAACTAGCAAACGTTTGCGAGTTAGGATCATGCAGATCTCCCAAACATTTGCAAAGAATTTGCTTGTGGAAAAATTTTGCTGGCAAAACTTTACAAGTGGATTAAAAAGTTAATTTGAGCCCTGAGGTGGATAACACTAGCCAGCCACCAAGTAAATCGATCTCCAGTTTGTCAAATGTTGACAAAACAAACCACACACTCCAATGGATAGTGATGTTACTGTATTCCATGGATAGCGTTATCCATCTTTTGAGCAACCCAGGCCAGAAATTGGAGTGCCAAGAAGTGGTTCAATGTTGATTTTGTTGATCGACAGCCACAATTCTTGATTCTCAACAAACAAAATTCTGGATCAGGTTTCCTTCCATGGAAACTAAGTAACTATGATATAATTTTCATAACAGAATGTGCCATGGAGTACACAGGGCCAGTCAGTGAGTTAAAGGAGATGTGTGAGATAAGAATAGAAGTTGCAGGTATGTACCAGATATGCAGTGATTGATCTCCAATGGTTTGACTTCTTGACATAAAGCACAACCAGGGCTCGAGACTAACTTTTCAGCTTGCTAGCCCAGCGGCTAGTGACAGGTTTGATTCACTAGCCAACACAAATTTTTCACTAGCCAGATACTCTAATAGTCATAATTGCATCGAGTCAAGTAAGTGCTGGCTTGTCTAGTTCGCAGTATGCTTTGAATGAAGAACTGACAAGTACAAGGTTTTTGCACCCTTGATTCTCACAGAATTGCCGTCAAAACTCGGAACTGGTGCCCGCCGAAAAACATTCTTTTCTTTCAAATTACCGATTCATGATTTTCATGAATAAAATAATTTTTCCTCTTCAACTCTATACGTTGCAAACAGAGGAATCGATGTCATAATTATAGGCGTGGCACAACAACGAAAAACCAAGCTTTCGCTTCCTTTCAAAATTCTCACAGAACGGGAAACTCGCCGTCTAAAAAACATTCCTTTCTTTCAAAATGCTGATTCGCGATTCTCTCATGAACACAGTAATTTGTTTCATCTTAACTTATTTACAAGTTACAAACATACACATCATAATATATAGATTTAGGCCAGCCTAAAAGTGTAGCTCCAGGACCAGGTTTGTAACTTTGCGGTGAGGTTTTCTGTATACTGTTTGGCCTCCTGTTTTGAGTTTTAACTGATGACCATATTCACAATTAACAAAGCAGCAAAAAAAAAATTGTACAAGAGGAAAACTTATATTTGGTTAACTTTTAAACCTGGGTTAGCATTAACCCGGCTTCTGAACATCCAGCCCTGTTTTCAACAAGTTAACCTGACACTGAGCCCACGATTCTGAACGAAAACCAGCACTTGGTCAGCAGTTAACTTTAACCCATTGACTCCCGAATGAAATGCACGCGACATACCCTAAATTCCAAGGCGATTTTTGACTTTTCAGAGCCAGCTTGAGCGCTAAAAATAAACCATATGTGCAGTAACCACAGACACAAGATCAGGTTTCAAGACTTCCTTTATTTAAAGTTTAATATTTGAAGGGCCAAAAAATTAAAAAATATCAACAAAAAGAACTCAATACGATGTGTAGAATTTCTAAGAAAACAAGAAATTATATTTTTTCTTTGCCACGCGACAAAAGCCAAGAAAATTGAAGATGCAAAAATGAGTTAATTTTTTACTTCAGAGGACAAAACGAGACCGGATACCACAGAATTTCCATTCTTTTACTATCACTGAAAACATTTGAGAAAAAACCAGAAAATGAAGGCAAAAGACACAATGTAAAAACCAATTTAAAAAGAAGAAATCAGATAATTTCTTCGCCACATGACGAAATAATACAGCGCAATGGAAAAAAAAATGAAAGTTGTACATCAAAAAGACACCAAAAAAGGCCAATTATTTTGAGATAAATCATATTTCAACTGTGTTAATTTAGTGCCCACTTAGTTCTTTTCTCAGGAGTTCTGTAGTAGCTGAATAAGACTCGAAAAAATATATTTGAGCGAAGCGAATAAACTAAACAAACAAACCACGCGGGTCGCCGTAAATTAAATATGCAGAAATCAAGCAGGCAAAAATACTGTTCACTTTCAAAACCTAAAATCCCCAAATAAAGGCAACCAAATGGAAGAAACGTGACAGGAAGCTCAATAGCAATACACTTTCATTCAACATGAGGCAAAAAACTCATCTAAAAGCAAAAAAATGTTCAAAATTTTGCAGACGTGCTTCGCTGCATGACCGCATGTTTGAATTAATTATTCACGCTAAAGCGAAAGCTTGAGTTTTTGCCGACGAATTTTGCAGTTATTTTGTCGGCCATGGCTTTGCCTATCATTCTAAAACTTGAATTCAACTTTGAGGTAATATTGTACATTACCATTTTTGTTTTCTAAAGTCCGAGAAGCTGCTTTAAATCCGCGATCTGTATTCAAAACTCACTTGAAAGCGCACCGATTGGCAAGTTTTCGTGGCGGTTGAAGGAACGAAAAATTCCTCACCAGAAAGGTTTGAAAACTCTGTACACCTTGATCTTCCATTCTGAGACCACCTAAACATCGATTTATGTTTTTCCTTTCCGTTTTCAGTGCCAAAGAAGTAATTTCACCATTTTAGGAATGAAAACAAGACCCTGGAAGTTTGTAGACTTGGCCCGCAATGCGCCATGATTACTGCGCTTATCGAGCGCATGATTTTAAGACGAAAAACCATCTTTCTAGGACCCCTAAAGTTCTTTAAAATATGCTCAGTAAGTTGATTCTGATTGGTTTATTTGTCCTCAAGAACAATAGAACAATAAGAGAACCAAACAGTCTTCAGGTAGGGTAGGAAAGGCAATTGTCCCCATGTCCTTTTTTCGGGCGGTTACGGGCGGCACGGGAAATTGGGGGTGGGTTTTCGCATGGGCGGTTACCGCAATATGGTCATGTGATACTGGTCAGCGGATTACTTGATATGACAGCTGTCAATTAAACATAATATGCACTTCTAATATCAACGATATATGCTGTAATCCAAGACTGCATGACTTGGTATTAGCTGGATAGCCACCATGTTGTGTGACGTTGTCGTTGTTGTCTTTGGGCACATGTGCCTGGGATCCATGCCGCTAGCCATTTTGACCATGAGAAAAGAGTTGGGTTCCTATTTCTATGCATACGTGTACAGTGTCGGACATTAGCACTCGCCCGCTTGCCCAGGCGAGTGTGAAAAGTGTCGGGCGAGTGCAGATTCTCGATCACTTGCCCATTTGGCGAGTGCAGTTTTTGTCACCAAGAAATTATTTAAATATCAAAATAATGTTTTTACACTCCATTTTGGCGAGAAAATTCCTAAACATAAACTTACCATTTCTATTTTACAAAGTTTTGTATTCCGAAAGGCAAGTGACATACTACATTCGGCTAAACAATATGGCTTCCCTCTAGTGATAATTACATTGTACATATCGCATCTACTTGTACAAAGTAATACTGCTGGTCACTATCGAGCCATCAGTGATCAGGTAGATATGGCCCCTAAAAGAGAGACCGCTCCTGAGAAGAACAGACACGTTTGCTCGCAAACTGCAGGGATTTCACGAAGATTCGTCAATAAAAAATGTACTTGAAATATAAAGTAAGTGCTTCCATTGTGTTTCCTTGGGATTTAAGGTCTTTAAATAGAATTTTTCGTTGACGAAATAATCCTCGGTCTGCCATAGTGCTTGATGACGTTGCAAGCGAATTGTTTTCCGTACTTTCCCAGCTTTCTGATCATTGTGTGTTCTCCCGTAAACTTACCGCGTACAAAATAAAAAATGTGGATATATATTTCAAGAGTCTCCAATGTAGTCGAAGAGAAAAAGGAAGGAAAAAGCCCCGAAAGCTACCTGTGATCAGTCCAAGGAATAAAAGATGACTAAAATGGTTGGAAAGACGCGGGGGTTGGAAGGGGAAGAGGGGGGTGGGGGGTAAATTTTTGGGTGAGTGAAAACTGGTCCGGGCGAGTGCATTTTGAGGGTCACTTGCCCGAATGGCGAGTGCTCTCAAAATTAAGTGTCCAACCCTGCGTGTAGTTCCTTTTTCTATAATATTATGGAGCTCCACTATTATATACAGGCATCATTCAAATTTTCCAACAATTGCAAATTTTTTTACTTTTTCAAAGCGTATGTGACCTCCAGATGCTGTACGTATGAAACATGATCCCTAGAGCTCCGCATGATTTCACGCATAACTAATCATAAGTGGCAAGCAGTTCGTTTGTCATTTTTTTGCTTTTCACTAGGGGAAGAAATAAACAGAAAAGTCAATTATTGTTTCGCATTTTAGTAATTTAAAGTTCTTGTGAAATATATATAAAATAATTCATATTTGAACTGCGGTTTGTAGGTGAAAATGAAGAGTGATCATTGCAGTTAATTTTCCAAATTTAAGCAACTGGAAAGAAGAAGCCTGAAAAAATCAGGGCTTCAACAGGATTCGATTGTGAACTTCTGCACGCTCTGACTCAATCTCGTTTTGTAAATTGGTCTCCTCTGGGCCTCCAGTCCTAACATATTATTACGAGCCAGAATGGCTAGTGAAGAACAAAAACCACTAGCCAAAATGGATTTTTTAGTAGTCTGTGGCTAGTTGGCTACCAGGGGTTTCAATAAAGTTTGAAGTAGGCAGCCAGTTTGAGAGAAGTAGGCGACGGTATGGCCAAGGGGCCGTAAGGCCCTTTTGCTAGGGGGGTCTGGGGCATGCCCCCCCCCCCCCCCCAGAAAAAAATTGAAATCTGGAACAGCGTTCTGGGCATCAAATTGTGTATAAATATAAGTATGATTCCTTAGCGCAATGAGGCGTGACCTTGACCTTGAAATTGAGGTAAAAGTACATCCAAGCTCATCAAAATAAATTATAATTTTGTTTGAAAGGATTGTTCTTTAATAACTTCAATTTGGGCAGAAAGTAGCCGACGTCTCTGATCAAAGAAGCCGACGCTCTTCGTCCGACGTCGGTGCTTATTGAAACCCCTGGGCTACCGTTAGTCTTGAGCCCTGACAACACTCTTGCCATCACATGCAATACTGAATCCGTACAGTTATAGCTTGCACTTAAGCTTCACCACAAGAGCAATACTCCATTAAGTCGAGTCATTTATTGAATGTGCAGACCTTATAGAATGTAGCTCTGAGAGATTTTTTTGCAAATTAGTGTCACTTGCAAAATCAGTCTTCAGCATTGAACTACATGTACAGAAATATTGATTGTTTTGAGCCCTTTCATAATATTTTTTACCATTGCATATATTGAATTTAGTGTTATAATGATTGGCATTTACAAGATTAGGAAAACAAAATTACAGGTGCGCCAAAACCTATGTCCGACTGTCCGGGACAAGTAGAAATTTAGTTTGGACGTGTAAATCTTAAACATGACTTGTCTGTGGGTCAAGCACATTTCTGATGGCTAAGCAAATACAGAAACAGAGGAAAATTGGCTTCAAGTTGCAGTAGAATTGAAATATATCTAACAGTAATAACAGCAAACCAATTTAACTTGAAAAAATAAGTGTAAAGATTCCTATAAAATTTCGCTAATCTACAGCCATTCATTTGTTTCGGTGACCTCATCTGGCCTTAGTAACCTGGCCTGTTAAGACTAATCCCCTGGCTCTAAATTCGAGTCAATAATGGTGGAACCTCAAAAGCATAAGTGCACGCTGTTTGCTTTCCTTCCAAATGATGATTTAAATAAAAGAAGGATTTACGATTTAAGCAAGCTATTTTGTGCCCTACAAGTTTGATGTGCATGATATTCGCTTTAGGTTTAGAAGAAAAAAATTACTTACAAGGCTCAAAATGTCATTAAAAAGACAAAAAAGACCTTTAATGGTTTTGAGTCAATAAGGTCATAGTATCTGCAGGGTATAAAGTGAGTTACTTGTAATATAAAAGTCGAAAATGTAGGTTTTTTTTATCTGTAATAACATTTGTAGCCTTGCAAATAGTTCACAATTAATGTTGCTATAAATTAAAATACAATGAAAGCCACATGTTGAATTGATTTTATTTCTAAAAGCAGTTTGAACAAATCTTTTTGGACAAGCACTTTTGGGTCTCGGACAACCAAATTCTCTATGATGGTCTGTCCGATGGACAAGTGGATTTCAAAATGTTTCTCTTACTCTGAATTACCAACAACAGAACAGATCACTGATACTTTATTGTCAATTCTTTTCTTTGTTTTTTTTTTTCAGGGATTTTAAGAGATTGTAGGGTAAGTAGATTTTGTTCAACAGTTTTAGTCTTGACTTCATTTTCTATGCCCCCAAATGGCCATGGGAATAAATAAAGAAGAAAGTAAGTTACTTAAAGGGGCTCAGTCACGTTTGAAAAGCTTAGCACAACTTTTCAAATTCGTTGTTTGCAATCCACGTCAATCTTCTCCATCCTTAACCATCCTTGTTCCTTTATGGTTTATTATCGTCTCGGTGGTTTTTCTATCTTTACAAAGTGTTATTTTTAGGTTTCCTTCAATTTAACGGTTATTTTTTTCGATGTTCAAAATAACTCAAGATGCCGTGACTGAGCCCCTTTAATTTAATACATGTATGTCCCTGGCCTTCTGTTGTTTTAGAAAATTGCTGTTCTTAGCTTGGTATAAATATTTTTTGCAGTTAGGAAATGTAAGAAACAAATATGATGCAGATGAACAAGCAGCCATACAGCACTATGAGGTGAGGGCAGTTTTTGACCTAAAAGGAGACTCGAAACCTTCAATACTGAAGTGATAGATACATGTACATGTACACCAACTGTATGGAAACCGCCAGACATCCTTCCTTAGTCAGAGCTGTGGGCATGTTGCGTGATCCCTGTTTTCCACTGTATTACTTGCAAAATTCCACTACAATTAGGAGCAAAGCTGTGATTACGGGCTTGAGAGGGTCTGTGTCAATATGTCACATACATAACCAACTTAATTATTGAATAAAGTTGATAATTTTCAAACTTGCAGAGTGAAAAGCTTGCCTTGATGGAAAGTATGAAGCAAGAGTTAGAAGAAAAAATACGAAAATTAGAGGAAGACAAACAAAACATGGATATATCAGCTGGTAAAATGTTTGTTCTGTTTTGTGTACAATCAACATAGGTTTGACAAAAATTTTCAGACATGTGCATATGTACATCTATCTGTTGTTAATTCAGGCATTAAAGTGCCAATGTCATGAAAATTTTTATTGTCTTGTCCGATTCTATATATCACCCAATGAACTTCTGCAAAAGAAAAATGCGATTTGGATTAAATGCAGTCTTTTTAGAATTTTTAAAAATGTTCAAATTTGCCGCCATTGTGGTCCACCAATCGCACCAATCTTCGCCTGGTTTGGAATGAGTTGTGACGTAAATTAAGGAACACGTGACTTCAGGCTGACTTATTTCGCTTGTTTTACCTCAGTCTGTAAATTAAACTTAGTAGTTCATACCAAATGAAGGCTTCGGTGGAAAAAGGGCGTTAGGTTTTTTACTGAAAAGTGAACTTTGTCGAAAACGCTCCAAATTTCGCATGCA
>JAHPZR010050376.1:0-15592 GCA_019787425.1 Platygyra sinensis | reverse complement strand
TATTCCACTTCCTCAGCTGTAGAATGTTGAAAGTCTTAATATTTCTTTTTTCGCATGGGTTGTCAATTCACAAGCAGAAAATGCGTTTTTACTCCGTGCTCTTGTACATATTTCGAATTCTCACTTAACAACTGAGGAACGAGTAAAACAAATATCGATTGCTCTTAGTCTTCTTGGTGAGTGCTGATAAGCAGGTGTTTAAACCTAACATTACAAACTCTTGCTTTGTCAGTTAATTCGGATCTGAGCTACATTACAATAAACCGCCAGTGTTAGCAGTAATAGCTATTTTAATCACGAAATCTCTGGAAAGAGTACCTCACTACTTTATTTAAGGTCTGTTATAAAGAAACATTTGAGGATTAACCCATGTACAGCCTGTATGTGCATTAATGTTGAGTCCTACCATTGACGACTTGGACTTAGCCGAGTCGTGAATGGAATTCAACTCTGGGTGATTGTCACCAGACGCTGCACACGTTCCGTGATGTGAATAGAATGTTTTTTTGCATTCAAACTTTTGTCGGCAGTTTTTTTCACAAGAATTTACAAGATATAACTAGGCTTACCTCTTCAAGGAGTTTAAATAAGAAGCTGACAACTGTATTTTGCTAGTCAGGGAAGAAAACAATAAAGGTACCATTTAGATAACTGTAAAAATGTCCAGGATTTACATGTACTGCTTGTAATCCATCAAATATTTTTGCTCGCGCACGATCGGTCTAGGATACTCCCCGAAGTTCAAAACTGCGCGTGCTGTGAGAAATATTTGAAAGATAATAAACTCAATTTCCATATGGCGCAAATATATGCTCGGATATTTGTCCTTGTACATTCTCTGTTCTCCAAAGCTCACAGTTTCCCTCGAGCTACGCCATGAGCTTCTCGGAACAGATGATGCTCGAGGAAGATATCCGAGCGTATTTTCGCGCCCAATGGAGGCTATTGTTTAGACATAAGCTACTTGCACATGTGATGTACTGCAGGTAAGTGTAACATCAAAGGTATAGTTTTTTGAGCAGCTTCGTTCTGATAATGGTATAATTATATTTTTTCTATTTGCGTCTGAACAGCACCATGTTTTGTATTCTGGCCTGGAATTGAGTAAAACTGTGTAATTTAGAGGGAACTAACATTTCTTCATTCAAATTGGCTTATGCAAATGCAGAGGACCATTCATCCATGTAAGTAGCTGAGGTCATGCATTGGAGCACACTTTCTGACTAATTCTAGATTCTAGAGGTGATAAGGAATGCATCGGGTATCGAAAGTCATACATTTTGTCTGAAATTGAGTAGAAGTTTCAAGAAATCTGCCATATGTGCACCCTCCCTTCCCCCTCCAAATTGCCAGCACCCCCCCCCCCCCCCCAGGGAGACCACTTTTCCAGTTCTAGTTCTCAGGATGTCAGATATGTTTAAATGATCAAACAACAGGGCTTAACAAAATTACCAGAGGTTTCCATTAATTTTAAAGACGTAGTCACCAAAAAACTCTGACACTGACACTTGCATGATGTGACTTGAAGTGCAAGTTGTTATACCTTGAATAAACAAGCCTTGATATTAAACTGATTAATCTTACCTGGAGGGATTGCGATACTAGCTTCACTTGTTTCACAAATGGTAATGTTCTGACAATGCCGCAGAAAATAGCAATGAGATAATCTACAGATTTGCTGTCCGTGAAAACACCACAAACTTGATTTATGTCTCCACCTGAGAGAGATGACTTGATCCAAGGGAATAATGTATAATTAAGAAATTGTTCACTTAATTCAGAATACTTATCATTGTCCAGCACTGAATTAATTGCAGAATGTTCACTTATCGTCCTTTCCAACAACGTTTTCATGAGTTTTGTTGATGTAAAATGAGGAACAAGTGCTGAAAGAAGCTTCAAATGCAGCAATGAATTGTTTTGAGATATTTCGTCCAGGCATAGAGAACAAACATTACAAACCAGGTCCAAAAGACAACCATTGTAAAGAGTTTCTACGTCAACAGATCCCGTGAAGGACTCACTACAAGTGTAACGTTTTTCAACCTCTGAAGAGTCCTTATCAAACGATTCTGATGGTGGTTCCATAAATGCAACTTTGTGTAGTTTTTTCTTCTTCTTGGATGGTAATTTAAGAGTAACCAAACAATGTGACACAGAGTTGACAACTTCATCACCAACCTGAGAGGAGACAATATCAAAAGTGTCATCGTAATCATTAACAGCAACTGCTACATCTGCTTTTTACATTGTACATCAGACTTTTAATGGTACAGTGTACATCTTCGTCTCTTTCAAGGAGAGTATTGAGCTAAACTGGATGTTCCCTGAGAAGGATGGATGTGTAAGGGGTTAAACTGATGCAACAGATAAGCTATACAGAGCAAATACTATTAAAGAAGCTTCCTAGTTGTAATCTGTGTCAATGTTCTCCATCCTCGTTCCATTATGGTTTGTCAGTATCATTTCAGTGTTTTTCTGTCTTAGTACACCACGTAATTATGAACTACTATTTTCAGGTTTCCGTTAATTAAAACTTAAGGTAGCTTTGTGCAGGGCCAAAATAACTCAAAATACGGTAAGTGACTTCCTTTAAATATGTCATACATGTACATGTGTTCCTATTTAAATTGAGAATCTGTGAAAAGCCTTATATTTATAAAAGTGGGAATACACTGTACTTAATGATTTTGGTTACTTTTTATAAACAGCTTCCCGACTACAAGAATCACAAATTGTTTAATTCCAGCTTATAATCTAGAAATTTAAATGTCACTGACTGAGCTTTATTACCACATTTCCAATGACTGATTTAAGATTTTCCAAGCACACAGATCTGAAGCCTTCCCAGAACCAGCCCAAGATGTGGTGGTATGGCTGCAGGGTTTTCTGTTGCTCCTCTATTTCCTCTAACTTGGAATCATTTTCTGATTTGCTTGACAGATGAGACAGCAGGTTTGCCAAAAGAGGATAAAGATTGGACTGCGACAGTTTACTTTGCTTTTCCAAAGATGATTTCAACAATAACAGCAGCTGAAAAAATGATGGTCACTTTGTAATAGTACATCAAGTGTTTATATAAAGAGAGATTTAGTCAAGGATCAGAAAGGCATGCTGGCTTTGGGTACCAGCGCTGTAGATGCAACCTGTCCCTGTGTGTTTGAAGACTAGATAACCCTTATAAATATCCACTGGATAAATTATTATCAGGTCCCATTGATATAAACAAAACAAACCATGCTATCTGTTGGATAGTGATTTACCAGGTGGACAGACCATTTTAACCATTCAAACCACCCAGGCTGGGTCTGCAGAATGATGGTCACTTCAACTGGATGTTACTTGGTATAAAGAGGCACTGAGAGTAAATGAATAAGTGTCTTGACTATTATGTCGTAATGTAGGTAGTGTGCTGGTACATGTAGGTAAATGCTTCAGCATCTAGTGTTATTTCTCACCTATTTAGCAATTATTGAATGAGGCTGAGTAGGATATGAAGAATTCTGCAGATCAAGAAGAGTGTTATCCTCAGAGGACGAGAAAGCCGAATTCAATAATTGCTTTATTATTCATTCAAAATATTTCCTCATTCTTAAAGGATTTTGCCATTTTGTTCTTTGTTTTTGTGCTCACCAAAATAACAAAACCTTGTCCCCAGGTTTTCTTGGTCAACAGTTCAATAATCTTCAGCAGGCTGCACTTTTGACATCATTTTGACGTCATCGGTTCAATAATTTGCAGCGGCCTGCACTTTTGATGTCATCGGTTCAATATTTGGTCAACAGCAGCTGGTTATGGTGAATTGTGAGTTTGGTTTTAACCAATCAGAAATGGGGAAATATTTTGAATGAATAATAATTTCTATTACTAGTTTCTGCTTAAGGTCATTCCCCAGTATTGCATTGCGCATCCCTACTGCACATAGTTTTACACGTGATTAGCGCGCGCGCATTAGAAAATGGCGGCTTTTTCTTTACGACTGGACCTCGCCGAAGAGGTAAATCGTCATTTTCTCGAAAACGACTACGGTGACCTATCATTTTTTTCTGTCGTTTTGAATTGAGTAGTAAATTTCTCTATGTAAAAGAAATATGGGCCAATTCTCAGTTTTGAGAAAAAAACAATAATCGGAAACGTGAATTTAGCAAGCAATCGTGGTGCTTTTATAAGGATTTATATGGTATAAACGAGGTGCTGTTGCTCCTAAACGAACATGGGGACCCCTTATTTTTATTTCCAAATTTAAGTTCCTATAATATAAACAATCAATTGGCAAAGTTTGAGAAAAATCTCAGTTTAGGTTCTATTTCAGTGGAATGACCTTAATGGATATCATGATGATGGAATCAACATTTTTTGTTTCCTACCTGTTTTTTGATCAAGTATTCTTGTACTGTCATATCTGGCCCATCGCCATCAAACCCACACAGAAGGCAAAACCTCAGACACTCCATAAATGCTGCAATTATCGCAGAACATTCACTGGGACTGTTCTGCACACGCTCCTTCATTAAACCCTCTTGCAGGCTAGTGAAGAATTCTTTGTAGAAACCCACATCAATGCCAATTACCTGTGATTATAAATCATACATTATTATGAAGCTGGTTTAATGTTGTCAGAGACTCAGGTTTCAATTAAATGTTGCCTTTCCCACTTGGAGAGAATAGCTTTAAGAGTAAAAGAAAAAATCAGTCACAAACCTCTGAAGGTACTTTGCTTAGGAAAGGCAGCAGGTTGGGAAAAGTGACTGTAGCACAACCACTGCCACCATTTTTTAACACGGACCACAACTTTGGCAAAACAGCTTTGCGGACATTAACTTGCTTCCAGCAGTCCTAATTGGAATAATGATAATTATAATATAATGTCGTGCAGACACAGTATAAGAAACTTTTGACGACAGTAGTAAGAGCAGGTTCATCGTCAGTTCATCAAGCTTTCGCCCAGGTGCACCAATGCACACCCTTCCTCTCAAAATCGTAATAGTGCCTGATACCTACTTACCAGGAAACCACATTTCTTACATCTCCTAAATAGGCATGTTTAAAACATGAAATGGTAAAATAACAAATATTTGGCACTACAGTAAAGAAACAATGTCGAATTTGCATGTCTGTCAAGTCAGTGATATTAAGGTCAACTGTCCATGTTGGCTAAATGTAACTGCCATTTTGTTATTTCTTGTTTTAAACATACCTCTCCTAAATTAATAAGTGACCAAATGGCCTCAAGCTAGCGGACAGCAAATCTCTTACTGTGATATTCTTCAAGACAGACAAAACGGCATTCCAAAGCTGCTGACACACTGCAGGATCAGAATCATCCAGTGTCGATAACACAGCTGGAGAAACCTGGGAGCTAAGGCTCAACATCATAGACGGAAGCAACTCGCATGCGATGCTAACTGTAGAAAACACTGCAGCTCGCACCTACAGGAGAGCATAAAAAAGAAAAGGTTTATTTAAAGTATGTTTTATGCTACATGAATTCTCGTAAATGTCAATCCATATCCAAGGGCTACTAAAATTTTATGCGTAAGCAACACTGAAATGGGGCATTTATCACAATTCCCAGGGTCCTCTCTCTACTTCGAGAGAGTACCCTGGTTACGGCTGATCACATGTCTACATGTATGCATGCCAACCAAGCCGCACAGAGGGTGGGTCCTCAACTAAATTTTGTCAACACTCTCTAGGGAGGTGAATGTTGCACTATATGGACACTATTTTGAAAAGGAAGCAAGTTATTTGTCAGAGATCCAGCCTGGCCAGCTACTTTGGCTCTACCCAGTAAATTTCTCTGAGTACGAGATGCTGCTTTTTTAAAATAACCTTCAACAACCTGCTTCAGATTAATTTAATCAGTTTTTCACACCAAAAGAATTAAATAACCCTGAAATTATCGATGGGAACATTCAACTTGGAGCTACTTTCTTGACAGAAAAACTGGATTTACCGCTAAACGGTTTTAAAACAAGAGCCAATGCATTTTGCAACGCGTAACCGATGCCATTGTGATGTTGTTTACAAAATTTTACACAGCAAGAGAATCGAATGACCACTAAACTTTTGATTGGATGAATTCGATCAAATTCAAAGCTAGTCTCTGCCATACATTGGACATATCAAACTCTAAACGAATACATCCAATGCCTTTGTTAAACTGCAAGGTTAGTACTTTTTTGGTCAACCACACCTTTGTTTGGATTTTTATCTCCACATACTGTATTAATTGTGTTAAGGTCCTCATTTCATCCACTATTCTGCTAGTGCAATGTCAGTCTCAAACAGCTGGGAGATTTCTGCCCTCCCAGCATGGAAAGACTGCACAAAAAACAATGTTTGCATGTAAAATGAGGCTACTGTTTGACAGACAAATGAGAACATACAAATGAATGTATTTCTTTGCCTTATAATGGGTCACTCAGAGGCCGTGATTGATCTTCTTCATTAGGCAGAGATCTCCGCAAGCCCCGGCGACCGGCGAAAATTGCCGGCTAGTCGTCCTTGGCGCGCCGGCTACTCAGATCCAAATAAAAAAGTAAATAAGTACTTTGTTTTGCATCCAACGGCAACTTTTCCATTTGCGACGCCTGCTTTCCCTTGGGTAAATACATTCAGAAATAAATAAAGTTTTCCTTAAAGAGCCAAGTGTCCAAAAAATGTTTTTGACTGAATAAACTTGAAAGTTTCGTCGAGAATTTCCCACGCTTGAATCTGCTTGCAGACATCGATCGAACGCTCAGCAAACGAAACAGGCTCAGATTGCGAGGCAGCGGTTACCGACGAAAAGCAATCCATGTAAGACAACATACTCTGTATTCCAACACATGCAAAATGGCGGGAATTCCTCTGCCAGCTACTCCATTTTATTCTCCTTCTACTCAAAAATTTAGGGAGAACCCTGCTTTAGGGGATAAAGACTTGAAGGAAGACAGGGAAAGGTTATATTATGGGTTGTAGTAATAGTAGACCACTGCGTTACATTGTATGTTCGAGTGTGATAAAAGAAAAATCCTTAATACTGTACAAAAAAAAACATTATTGAAGGCCTCTTCTTCTTCCATTACAATGAAACACTGTCTGAGAGCTTTGGTCAAGCATTAATGAATGAATGACAACTTTATTTAAGGAGCTTCTGTACCTTTACTTACAATACAATGTATCTTGGGACATACTTTAAACCTCATATTCTTATGCTTTTTAAAAATTATACTTTTATAAGACAAACTTTCTCAGAACAGAACTAATATTAAGGTGTGGATCAAACAATACCCTCAACTTCTCACACACAACAACACTGAGCAAAATAATGACTCAAAACAACCCTTGGGCCCAGGCCCAAACAGTGTGTGAGAAAACATTTTCCACTTATTTGCTCCTCAGCCAGTGGAAAATATAACTTAAGGCTGGTTTTCACTAGTGATGGAGTCGTAGTCTGAGTCATAATCAGAGGTGAAGAGCGATACCATCCAGTGAAAATCAAACTGATAGAGTCAGAAGCAGAACACTGATTCTGCTTATGACTCTCTCACGATCAAGTGAAAACTTCATTGTTGGAGTCACAAGCAGAAGTGGAAGTCAGAATAAACCAATGACAATGATTCGACTCAGGGCCTTGCGATTGGCTGGTTCTTCTGCTTCTGCTTCCGACTGTGACAACCTAGTTTTTACTGGATCATAAGCGATGGAGTCATAAACGGAATTGGAAGAAATGGAAACGTTTTGATTCTTCCGACTCTGATTCCACTTACCTGTATGACTCGGCTTACAACTCCGATTTTCGATTTTCACTAGGTCATAAGGTCTCTTGCGTCTCCCACCATGGTCAACTTCAACTCTGACTCCGTCGCAAGTGAAAACCAGCCTTAAATTTAATTTTCTTCGGGTCAGACATCTGCCGTGACCTAATTGATGATGGAATTTGATAATATTTACATGTACTACATGTAAAAGAAGAAATTAGTTGAACACCTACATTAGGAGACTTGTGTCTTGCATATTTCCAAAACTTGTTCTGTCGTAGTACATTGAGATAAAGCTCTTGCATGTCTGCATCTTCCTTGTCTGATGTCACATGTATCAGGTGACCAAGTGCCAAGATGGAAGATGAAAGTACTCGGTTATACTTGGCCTCTCTTTCCTCTTCAGAAACAAATCTAGGAGAGTTTTCTGATCAATTAATAATTGATTAATCATTATAAAGGCTAACTATGTCTTACAATACATGGTAACTTTGAGGTTAAATTATATAAAATGGAGAGGGGGGCCTGGGCACCCCCTCTGCTGGTAAATCAAAGCCGGGTCCCCCTTAGCTCAAGGTCTGGATCCATGGGCTGATATATATTACATCAAGTGCTGTTAGTAACTTCTCCACCAGAATACTTTTCCTCTTTTAGTTTATCACCCAGTGGGTGATAAACTGAAAGAAGGAAAGTATTGTGGAAAACAAGTTCTTTGCTGACTATGACGATATTTAAATTGTTTCTTTGCATACATGTATGTAAATTGCTTTCCAACAAAAACAATTACGGAGCGATGTTTTTCATGTCAAAAATAAGTCTGTCTGCAATAAAATTAGCTTGATCCTGCAAGAAATGAAAATCAGCCCAAAAAGTGATCTACAACCTTTTTGCACGAAAGTTTTCAATTACATTATATTCCACAAAATTCATTCACTCACTTTGGATCAGACAGAGTCGAAGATGTTTGTGTTAATATGTTGTCCTGCAAGAACTGTAAAGATGTAACAATATTAATATCACAACTACTAAAATGAGCTGGCAACCTATTGTCAGTCGAACATTTTCTTAAAATAATGGACTGGACAAGGTTTCTGATCAGAAGCTCTTTTCTAATCATAATTACATGTAGGACTGTATGCTTAGAACAAAGTTCCTCATTGATCAAAATTGCTCAGGATGTGACCCATCTGGTCCCATGAATATTGATCCTCTGTACAATTTCTGTTGTTTCTACTGCAAGCACACCTCAAACAATTCCTTTCTGCAAAACTTGATGACCCCAGCTTGTTTTTCTTCTGAAAATGCAGCCTGGAATGATTTTCTTCCTGAGGATGCCACCACAGCATAGGTATCATACTGTGCACACAACCAAGGACCGACCACGTAACGTAAGTGTGGTGCAAGATTACGACCGACTCTGAGAACCAGGTGTTCCATGGCTTGTTGAGTGGCTTCTCGTACCCTGTGATCAACATCCTGTAAAGAGATTTGTGTTTGAGCTACATGTGTAATAAAAGCCTAGCCTATGTCAATAATACAATCAATCTTTATTTGCATGCACTCTACATGTAGCATTACGACTGTATTGTCAAAACAATTATTTTGTTTTAAATAATGACAATGATAATGATAATGATAATGATAAAGGTAATGATAATGATAATGATAATGATAATGATAATGGTAATGATAATGATAATGATAATGATAATGATAAAGGTAAAGATAATGGTAATGGTAATGGTAATAATAATTAATAATAATCAACCTTATTTACATGTAGTGAGAGTGACACATAACAGCAAAGATGACAAACCTGTGGCCCTCATTTCTGGATCAAATAAAAGATGGGCACACCGTATATTAAAAAAAGATCAGAGGATTACATACATGTACATGCAGGGGGTGTTACAATATGCATGTGATTATATGCACTACCAATGTTCAACTACATGTAGGCTAAGATCGAGTTACATCTTTCTAGCTTACAATGCTGTATGTTAAGGGGGGAGAACCTTAACTACAAATCAGTTGCTAAGGAAATCTCAAAACCTCCTTTTTTGTGGCTCCTGAAGTCCAGTGGGCATCAAAGTTTACCGTGTTTGTTCGATTCATGTTTCCTTTAAATGTTTCGAACCACGCCCATATTTGGTATGTCACGTGACCACAATAGAAAATGTCTAAAAACTCGGACTGAGTGGATCATTTTCGAAATATAACAATACGATTTGTTAAAACACGGCATTATCTACAACTTGTAGTATGCGTTTGAAGAAATGTACAATATTTCGAAAATTATAGTTGTTTAAGTGCTTTTAATTAGCCTCTTAAATATCTATAATTTTCGAAATATTGTACATTTCTTCAAACGCATACTACAAGTTGTAGATAATGCCGTGTTTTGACAAATCGTATTGTTATATTTCGAAAACGATCCACTCAGTCCGAGTTTTTAGACATTTTCTATTGCGGTCACGTGACACACCAAATACGGGCGTGGTTCGAAACATTTAAAGGAAACGTGAATCGAACAAACACGGTAAACTTTGATGCCCACTGGACTTCAGGAGCCAAAAAAAAGGAGGTTTTGAGATTTCCTTAGCAACAGATTTGTAGTTAAGGTTCTCCCCCCTTAATGACTGGTTGATTAAACGGGTCTTGAAACATGGTGGAAGCGGAATGGGATAAAGAATCCTCGCCTATCACTTACAGAGTCGCAAAACACAGCTGACGTAATCTTGGTGTAGCAATGTCTGACTCAGAAACAGTGCCTGAAACACCACCAACTGGCTCTTCGCAACAGCCGCCACAACCACAATCGGGATTTGTGCAACGCCCGCCTTTCGGTGCGATGGCCGGGATAATGCCTCCTGGAAAATTAGTTACGACTGGGAACGTGGCGGACAACTGGAAAGTATGGAAACAAATGTGGAGTGACTACATGGTCATTGCTCAACTCAAGATGAAACCGCCAGTGCACAAAGTCGCATTGTTTCTCCACTGCATCGGTGTTGATGCATTAAAGATTTTTCATGGCTTCCAATTCAACAGTCCAGACAATAAAAATGACCTGGCAAAGATAATACAAAAGTTCAACAAATTCACCATCAGAGAACTGAACGAAACCTTTGAGAGGTACACTTTCAACACCAGTAATCAACAGGAAGACAAAAGCATTGATGCTTATGTCACCGCCCTTCGCACACTCGCGAAAACATGTAATTTTTGTGACTGCATGCGTGATTCGATCATTTGCGACAGGATCGTCCTGGGCATTCAAGTTCACCGCACTCGCAAACGGCTTCTACAAGAACGGAGTCTTACTCTTTCGAAGAGTATCGATTTTTGCAAGAGTTCTGAAGCAACAAATTTGCAACTCAAAACGATCTTGGGCGCCCAGAGTGAAGATGTTCACACCGTGCAAGATAAACACCCGCCTTCAAGCCGCTGTGATGACAAGTCCAAGAAGAGCCACGCGGGGAAGCCGAAGACCTGTAAATTCTGTGGCAAAGCACATCCTTTCGAAAAAGGAAAGTGTCCAGCGTGAGGCGCAAAATTTACAAAGTGTGGTGGCAGAAATCACTTCACACTAACCTGTACAACTCCGACCAAAAAAGTGTACAACCTGAGAGATGAATCCTCCGATGACAGCGATATGGAGTACATTACAAGCATTGTTGCACAACCGGAAATGATTCACGCCGTCAGGCAAGAGCATGATTATCCAAATGTAATCTACAATGTACACTGAGATGCTTGTAGACAAAACAAAAGTGAAATTTCAAGTAGACAGCCACCCCGTGCGTCGGTGAATGTCATTTCCGTCAACTTTGTGCCTGATAAGAAGCTTGAGCCCATCACAAAGACGCTACACATGTGGAACAACACAACACTAAAGCCACTGTACATGTGTTCCTCTCGATTAATTCTGAAGTCATAATCCATAATTCTTCATAATCTCGGTGGAATTCCTTGTTGTAGACAGGCAACTGACCCCACTTATAGGAGCAAAGGCAGCTCAACAGATGGGCCTAATTACTGTCAACACACAAAACTTCAAGATCGCAAAACCACCTGAACGACCAAGGACAGGGGTTAAGAATGTGCAGATGGCTGATGAGATAGTAGCAGGCTACCCAGAGGTGTCCCAAAGGGAGCTGGGAGCACTACCAGGAACAGTTCACCAGTCGAACAGGGTGCAACTCCCGTTGTCGCACCGCCTCGCCGTGTCCCAACGTCAGTCAAAAAGAAGCTGAAGATAGAATTGGACCGACTACAGCAGTTAGAGGTCAATTAGCTCCAATCAATGAGCCCACTCCATGGGTTAGCAGTCTTGCTGTGGCTGTGAAGAAATCTGGAGCGCTGAGAATTTGTATCGACCCCAGGCCACTTAACAACACCCTGAAGAGAGAAAGGTATCAGCTTCCTGTGCTTTACGACATACTCCCCTGAGTTGAGCGTACTCACGACCTTCGCAACACCCTATGGAAGGTACAGATGGATTCGTTTGCCTTTTGGTCTCTCCACCTCATCCGAGATAAATTATTCCAAAAGCATGTAACTCATGCACTGGAAAACCTACCTGGTGTTCTGTGCATCGCGGACGACATCCTCATTTACAGGCACCGGAGAGACTGACAAAGAAGCCACTGCAAACCACGACAGGAGTCTACAAGATCTCCTTCAAAGGTGCAAGGACTGCGGCATTGTCCTTAACCCAGACAAGATGCAGCTGAGGATGAGTGAAGTAAATTTCATGGGACATCTCCTGATGAACAAGAGCCTAAAACCGGATCCTGCCAAAGTAGAGGCTATCACAAAAATGCTGAAGCCACAAGACGCGGAGGGCGTTCAGCGCCTCAACAGATTTGTCAATCATCTAGCCAAGTTCCTTCCAAAGCTGTCTGAAGTCATGGAACCGATTTGTCGCCTGACACAGAAGGATACTCCATGGAACTGGTCCTCGGAACAAGACCAGGCGTTCTCAAACGTGCAGCGGCTAGTAACAGAAGTGCCTGTTCTACGTTACTACAACCCTTCCCTGGACCTCACCATACAGTGTGACGCGAGTCAGAGTGGCCTTGGAGCAGCAATACTTCAGAATGGCAAGCCTATAGAGTACGCAAGTCGTTCCCTCACCGATACAGGAACCCGGTATGCACAAATAGAGAAAGAGATGCTGGCGATTGTCTTCTCTCTTAAGTGTTTCAACCAGTGCACATTCGGCAGGGGTAATTTGCCGAATGCCGAACACCAATGCCGAACGCAGAACACCAAATGCCGAATGCAGAACGCCAAATGCTGAACGCCGAATTTTGGTCAGCGGAATATCATGCGAAACATGTGCTGTCACAATCGTTTACAGAATGTCACAGGATTACAGATCCCGTTCACAGGATTACAGACAAGAAACTGGCACTGAAGGAAACGATTGTAACAGCAGTAATTTTTCTCTAGTGTTAGCATTTCTCCTGAGTGTGGGGACTCCTTGGAGGCTGCTTCCACTCCCCTGTCCCTCCCTTTCTTTCCACTGTTTTATCACTGTGATGGGCACCTGTTTTTTCTCCTTCCGCGTGGGGGCTCATGGCTGGGTTGCCTGGATTTGCCAGCCATGGGAGCGGTCTCCATCTAGGAGCTGGCTGCCAATAGTGGAAGCTCCTGGATGTCTCAGGCACCCAACCTCCACTTTGCGAGGCAGTTGTTAAACACAAATAGAAAAAGTGGATCACATAGCTTATTGTATTGCCCATCAATTTGTTTCAGATCAGTTACATGTACTCAAGATCTAAAAACTTTAATTTGTCTATATAATGTTATATACTTTTTATTACTTCATGCATTACAAGTAAAATTGTACAACTGATTTACAACCTATAAGAAGCCATATGTGAGACTCTCTGAATATACATGTATAATATTCTATTTATACAGTGATCTTACCATAGCCAGTTTGTTGAATAGTCTTGGCCAAAATGGAAGTGCACTTTCCACAGCATCAACAGTTGAATTCTTACATAAGTCAGTGAACTCTTGTACTGCCTGAAAAAAAAGATAAAAACAATTAATAGTTAAAATGAGACCAAAGTCACACTGATTCAACATCATGATCTTTAAATCTGCTAATAAAAATATTTTGTGCAGAAGAGATTTGAAACTATTGTTCATTCATCCAGTATATATTTTTTTGTTTCTTTTTATAGGTGCATGACTGCATACAGCTTGTTAACCAGAGACAAATTGCTATTAATAATTGTAATAATTGAATACACCATTTTGTGAGTGATAGAAACAGCTGGTGAAATTAAGAGTAATCCTAGGGATTGATATAACCCAAAACAAAAGTCACACAGTAAACAAATTAATGTCAAATATTTTAAAAATATTTAGTTTGGAACATTTGAGATGCTTTGGGTAGGGGAAAAACTGAGGCTACATAGAGGCTAGGATTAGGATTAGGGCTAGGATGACAGGAAAATTTAAACATAAATTTAGGTCGCAATATAATGGGTCCAAAAGTAACAAAAAAGAAACCATTTGAAAGAAATAAAATTATATCATCTTACAACAAACTGGTACTAAAATAAATACACTTACTTTTAACTTTGTAACTGAGTCTCTCTTCATAAGTTTCCTCATCACCATCCTGAATTCAGCATCAACGCAAGCATCAACATCCTCACTGACACCAGTAGCCATTGGAACATAACCAAGGTTACTTGCTCCTGGACTTCCCTGCAGTCCTCCAAAACCAACAAAGCCCACAGTACCATCCTTGGAAATCAGTGCTGCAGCACGTCCACTACTGGATGGCTGGTAATAATAATAAAGAATTATTGGATGAGGCTTTTGTGATATCTGGAAAAATCAAGGTCCAGGTCATCATCATCATCATCATCATCATTTATTTGCCTTTATATTTCAACGGCCAGGTGACATAGCATGTCGAAAGATGGCATGTCGAAAGATGAACCAAGATGTTGCCTATGCAGGTAATACTGAAAGCGGGTGTAAAGAACGACAAATACCTGGATATATCATGATGTTTACAGTCATTCAGTTTTTATGCTAATTTGGTGACTGCAAGACTGCGGTAGCAGTAGTTGAAGACTCATATTAACTGGGAGGGTATTCTTAAATCTACAGTCAAATCAGGAGCAAAATAACAGTGGTACAACACGTGACAGGGAAACAACTTCTGGTTTGAGTTATAGAGAGGTGTGTGAAATCAAGGGTTTGAGAAATAGAAATTCCACTTTGTATTTCCTTAGAACTAATGAGAACACGCCCTCACTGTAAACAGCTTTAAAGTAAATCCGTATGGCAATAAAGTTGAATAAAAAACTGAACAACCAAGGGGTCTGTCATTCATTACAGAATCGAATGCTTAAATTACCTTGAGAAATGATCATTTAGTATCAACTGAGCTCTGCTGAGACTGCTGAGCTAACATAACTCGAAACAAGCCTCAATAAGTCCCCACGGCCTCTTCTGCCCGCAAGTCGGAAAGATAAGAGACCCCGGGAACTCGAAGTGATCCTTCGGGAGACGGAGCAGGCAAAATGTAGACTAGAATACGAGAAAATCACAGCCAGCAAAGCTATTAACAATTTATTCTCATCAGTGTTTAACATAATCTGCTTAATCAGTCCAAGATTTCACAAATACACGCTGCTACGGCTCATTTCCCTCTCCTTGGCTAAATTCGCCGGGTTTGTATGCCCTATGTTTCTCTCTGTGTCTGTGGTGACATCTTAGGTTCCAATTACAATGTAAAATCGGTAAAATAAAGTCTTGGCATAGCCAATCCTGCTTCATTAAACTGTGTTTGGCAACTGTAGCCTTGTCTC
>JAHPZR010050375.1:45000-47433 GCA_019787425.1 Platygyra sinensis | reverse complement strand
CGTCTTAAAAGACAGTTATTCCTGTGAGATCACTCATCAGTATAAACCTGAATGGAAAACAGAGGGGGTTCCAATACGAAGACTTTACCTAATTTACAAATTATTTTCTTATGATTATTTTTTTTTCTATTTTGTATTGCCTGTTTAGTTGTCGTAGAAAAACGAGGTATCAAAAACCCTCAACTCCTGTGTATAAGTTGGAACAATTTTAGAAATATCTGTATCGCAAAATGGCAAGGCTGCTTTTTTGAAGTTTCTTGTCTCACCTGTACTTTGAAAACAAACTGCGTGAAACTGTATTTGCGGAAATCGGATTGAAAACAGCTGTCAACTTCTCATATCAAAACTCACATCCAAAGTACACATGAACCTTTCTTTCTTAAGGACTTTCAAACATTAGATGCTGATCAACATATAACATTATAGTTTCATGTTCTGCTGGTACTCTTAAAGCTCAAATGTAGTGCAATGGTTAAACCACGTTCGTGTCCCTATTAATCAAATTTCATATAAAAGTTAAGAGAACAGAATTGTAATAATAATAATAAACTGGCTTGAATTAACTACAGTTGAAAATGAATGTACTAATTTCCATAAGGGTGTGAACTCTCTATTTTATTAGTGGAAAAGAAAGTCAAACACATTAAAAAGTAATTAGAATTTAAGACGGATAACGAAGTGAGGTTTACTCTGTTTTGAGGTTTTATAATCGCTGAATCATGCCTTTAATAAGAGTGACGCCCAATGAAGTTTCCGCGAGAGGGAAGCATGAAATGAATTTCTCGATTTCAGTTCCGCCAACGAAGAATAACCTGCCGATAGCCGACGACTTGACTTCAGATCAAGAAAATATAAACGGACTGTTGCTTAAAACAATTGACGAAATATACAGTCCGGTGCTAAAAATAATGGCGTTCTTTGGAACATACTTCGGGAATACTGGTTTAAAACATTTGGCGGATGTCTCTGATCGGAAACAGAACTGTGGGTATCTATCCCGCATTTATTGTGTTGTGGTCGCTTCTGGTTTCTGGCTGAATTTCACTATGTCCGTTGTCGATTGTTTCCTTGGAGAAAGTCTCTATCTCTACATTTTATTTAGCTTGTGGAGTCTTTTGATCGCTCTGAGTGCCGCCATCTGCTTGATTGTGCTATGTGTGCCTCTAGGAGATTCAAGAAAATCGCGGTTTGAGAAGTTCCTTCGTAATTTACTCGCTATCAATATCAATGTTGATTTAGAAAAAGTGAAAAGGAAGGCAAAGAAAGGCGTGGTCATATTTTGTTTCCTTTTTGTATTCGGCGCAATTGGTGTCATAATTACCCATGAAGTCATGGACATAACCATTGCGGGTATCAAACCTTGGAAAAAATGGTTTGGTTTTACTATACTTTCCCTCATCTTCTTTACCTATGGTATGGGTGTGTGGTTTCTTCCTATCCTCTTTTTCTACATCACATGCTTGATTCTTGAGGCTTTGTTTGACGATTTGCACAAGCGAATGTCATCATTCCATATGCTCCTTGTGGACATAGGAACATTCAAGAAGGAACATTACAGATTATGTGAAGTAGTGGAGCTTGCTGACAGGATGCTTGCCCCTCTTTTATGTGTTCTGGTCTCTCTGTATATTCCTTTCGTTTGCTTCGAATTTTACAAAGCGGTCAATCCACCAAAAGAACAAGAATTTGTGTTCCTGATCAGCAATCTATTCTGGCTTGCGAGTGCTGCAGGTATCCTAGCAATTATCATGGCAATTGGATCTAAACTCAATGAAAAGGTATACAGCATAGAGACAATCCTATTTTGTACTTTAAACTTTAGATCAGTTTTGTAGTTAAGTTTCCCGCTCAATTTAGAGCAGTTTTAATTTGATTGCCGAAAAGTAAGGGGTTTGACATCACCTTGCCACAGGATTGGCATAAAAAACAATCCGCGCCACTTTTTCATCTAATATCAAAAGTAAAATCATGACCAATCGTGACTCGTTCTCACACGTTTTAATCCCTCGTGGTTTCCGTTAGCTTCATTATAGTTTTGTTTAGTTCACTGTATTTTTTGTGTCCTCTGTGATAGGCTTTAGTGATTACTTGTTTCTAACCTTCTTTTGATTTCTGTTTCAGATCCACAGCTTTCAAAAGATCTTGCAAACTTTGCCCGTTTCAAAGAAGACGAGGAGAAGCTATTCACTGCTATTCAGGTATTGTTGTTTTCTTATCTTGATAATATATCAACCAAGAGAAAGGGAAGCTCGAAAACGTCAAAAGAAAATGAAATAAAAAATTAAAATGAGAAGAAAAAAAACAATTATAACGAACTATAAATACGAATTACTAATATATGTCAACGTTAACGCCCACTTGCCAAGATTACCAAGAAAAAAAAACACCACTCAACTGACTAATCGATCATCCAACGACTACCCAACCAAACAA
>JAHPZR010050375.1:30000-40000 GCA_019787425.1 Platygyra sinensis | reverse complement strand
AAACAGAGAATTAACTCTGAAGTGTAAATTAAAGTGCTATGTAAAATCTATGGAAAAACCCACTGGGAGTTAGCCCTACAAAAGGGAATCAGGGAACCACACGAGGTAAAGACAAATTCTCTCGACCTCGGTGGAAATCAAACCCAGCTAGGAGTCCGGATTAGATCTGCCGTTGCTCTGCCGACTAAGATATGAGGTCGGACAGAGAAAGTCGGGGACGATTTTAGGTGGCTCAAAACAGTTTCCAGCACATTGAAAGACTTAGATTTTGATGGGTCATTATAACCACTCTTTATCAATTGATGCTACAATCATGGTATCATAACACTGCCCAATCACTGGTGAACACGTTGGTATTATTTTCGTAACACAATAGGTTACCATAGCAACACTGTGACCTGCTAAAAACTGCCTTAATTTTAGCTTTAAGCGCTTATTTTCAAAAACGGCATGGTGTTTTTTTTCTTATTACAGAATTTTGATAAGCAGGATGAGATGCAACTTTTGGCAAAATTTAAAACAAATTCTGTACATGGGGTTCAGAGCCACCTTAAATTTTCGAAAATTTAAGGTCTCTCTGACCCCTCTTCACAGAATTTTTTTAAACTATGCAAAAAGTTGCATTTTATCATGCTGATAGCAATTCGATAAAAAAAATATATTGGGGTCACCGAGCTCGTTTTTGAGTTCTAAACGCTTAAAGCTAAAATTGAGGATGTTTTTAGCAGGTCATATTGTTGCTATGGTAACCTCTTGTGCCACAAAATTAACAGCAACTTGTTAACCGATGATTGGGCAGTTTGTTGATATCATAATTGTGGCATTAACCGATAAAGAGTGGTTATAATGACCTATCAAACTTCAAGTCTTGGAAAGTACTGGAAACTGGTGCCATCAACCTTAATATATGTTTGCCTTTTACGTTCTGCAAATTTGGAATCATGAATTAAGTAACTAATGACGAGAAAAAAAATAAAAGCTATCTCCTCGTTATAAGCTCATTTAATATACTGTGAGGCTTTTCGTCTTTGATGCCCAATCTACGTAGTAACGTCTTAACACAATTGAAATATTGTAGTAGGAAATATTGCAGAGGAAACTACCGTGATGCAATAAGAGTGAGAAGCCTTATAATCACAATCACATATTAACAATATGGACTTTTTAATTCTACAGTTCTTCAGTGGAGTTACATCCATTTTTTAGCTAAGTGATTTTATAGGGCGTTCTCGAATGATAACATCAATGTAGCGCCTTGTATATATTATAGTTCTTTTGTGTAGGCCAAATGATTTGATCCATATATATTTAATCATAACTACATTGCAAATGAAAAATAAAAATGCAACATATCAACCCCCTACCAAGGGCCAGGCCAAAACGCGAAATGAAGTTGAATAAAACTTTATCCTTATTGACAACAAAGGAGATGCGGTTGGCTTCTCTCTACCTAAAATAGGCGACAGAATCTGCAAAGAAAACTGCAAAGCAGATTCAAAGTCTGACACAGCCTGCATCAGAGAAAGATAAACACTCTTCACCCAAAACCAAGTAAAAAGAAAAACTGTCAAAAAGACATTATAAAATCAATTTCCTTTTTTCAGCAGGAATTATTGTAAATTTAACGAAAAATACTTAAGGTGGAATACTTTGCCTGGGATAAAATTATTCAAAGATATGGTAGTGATAGATCTTCCCAGATAACATCGAGACATCTATAACGCCATAAAATAACACTTTTACTCACTTCCGATCTTGTCTATTTTTTACTTGCAACACGGCAATTGACTAATAAAGCAATTCGCCTCTGCCAATTTCAGCTGTATTTAGGAAAATTAATTTAATCAAAACAATAATAAAACTCAGTTCAGGTCCAACTTAAAACAACATTTATTAAATTGAACTTTAGGATATATTTATAGTATATTCAGGATGCTATGCTGATACATGTAGGTCGTTTCCATGGTGATTAAAATCAGGATTTAACTAGCGAGTAAGTAATAGCAACATACGCAGAAGCAGGAAGATGCTGATAATTACTGACTGCTGTCTGTCTATAATGTATTCTACAACAAAAGGCGCTTCTTAGCAGCACCTCCCTACATCGGCGTATTTTGCTTACGCAAGAGAAATCAGCCTGGGCAATTTAGTCATTCAGTTGTACGAAAAGAGAGCTATCTGTTATTATCTCTTGTACAGACTGAGTAGCTTCTTTCTAACAAAAAATGGCTCAAATACACGGTTTACAGTTTGAAGATTTGCACTCTGAAGGTTCTCTGACAATTGCAAATACATCCGCTTGGGGAATTTCACGAGTTGTAACGTAGAAGCCCAAAGAAACTTCATGTTGACACGTTGAAAGGCTAACCCGAAGAGAGAGTTTTCCTGAACACGTTAGAAGAACTTCTAAGTAACACAAAGAATAATAGCTTTCTTTGTTCTTAACATCGTACATACGTAAACATATCCTTACACAAACACAAACATATCCTTAGAAAATAACAATGCCAAGAAAATGCGAAAAACCATAAATATTTCGCAGCAACACAATGTGATCACTTATTTTCTTTGAAACGCTTCATATACTGCAAAGAAACATCTTGTAGAGCCTATTTGAGAAGGGAAAATTAACACTGTGCAGGAAATTTCAGGAGGTCTGGTCGGCCAAAAGACAGCTGACACGTGCTGTCATGGCCGAGCTCAGTTATGTAAAAATCACTTAGGGTGTGGCACTCCATGCCACACAAAACAGGAATACTCAGTATAGGGATCATTGTTGTCTTGCTTCCCACATTTAAAAATTTCTCATACGTCAAAGTGATAGCTCTTAGTATATATTCACTGTAAGCTTCATTGTATACGGTAGCTTTAACTGATATCCTGGAATGGTTGGTGCCAGAAATGAACTTAAACAACAACCTTGCCGTGAGTCTGATTTTCAGTCAGAACAGACAAGTTTTATTCGAACTCACCAAGTTTACAAGGCGACCACGTACGGTCAGGAAAGATCTCGAGTTGGCTACCATATATATCTTAACCTAAATTTGAGCTATAATGAATAACGAAGACCTACAGACTCTTACAGTATCAGTGAAATGTACAGCGCTGCCGATAACAAAACCACAAACAGACCAGCAGTAATATAAGTGCTTAAAATTGGAAATGGCAGCTCAGATTTGGGTTTAAATACTGATTCATTTACAATAAGGGTTGATAATACAAATATGTATATGGTATATGTAGCTCGTATTTTATATGACACATCTTTAAGTAATTATATAGTAAAGAGATAACGATCCTCTCCTAGCGATCCTTCAAGGTACCAATAATCATGTGAAGCATATTAGGGAGCTTAAGCAACGACGACGACGACGACGCCGAGGACGACCCCAAGTAAAAAAATGAATTGATATTTGACCAGCGAAAATCGCGATTTTCTAGAACTGATCAGTACACCAACAGCTCTAAAAACGTGCTCAAGCTAAACATGCAATGACATCGTCCAATTCCAAATGGAAATACGAAAAATTATCCTTCGTCGTCCACTTTCAGTAGACGACGCAGAATTTGGTCATTTCACGTTGTTGTTTTGCAGAGGACGGCAAAGAAATGTACAAGGATTTATAACGCACGTGCACAGCTATTGTTCTGGCCCCACTTGTTCAAAGGATGGATAACGCTATCCACCGGATAAATCACTGTCCAGCGGATAGCGTGGTTTGTTTTGTTAGCACATCATATCCACTGGATAGCGATATATCCGGTGGATAGCGTTATCCAGCCTTTGAACAACCGGGGCCAGCTCATTACACCTTTTGTTTAGTGACGTTATCCTTGCCGTCGTCGTCGTGGTTTGCTTAAGCTCCCTATATCAGTGCTGTAAACGGACTCTCTTATCAGTTTACAACCTTTGGACTCTAATTTGTAACTGGGTAGCATTGTTTTAGTGTTTATTACACGAAAGGGGTTGCCAATTATAGCATCCTCAAATGATTAATATATACGTTGTTCACGGGGAAGAAGCCGGTTTACTTTAAATTGTTTTGCATTTTCTTATCTTACTCACGTACAGTTTTCTTATCTGCACAATATATACACCTAATCGCAATAACGTTGTCACAGAAAAAAGCAAAAAGCAAAAAGCCAAATAGGAATTAATTAGCGGGAAATTTGAATTTCTATTGTTTTTAGATACTGTATATGAATGAAAAATACATTTTTTTATTCATGTCATTCATTTACATTATATTTTTATTCATGTACAGTATCTGAGAACAATGGAAATTTAAATTTCCCTAATTAATTCCTATTTGGCTTTTTGCTTTTTGCCTTTTGCTTTTTGCTTTTTGCTTTTTTCTATGACAACGTTATTGCAATTAGGTGTATATGTACATTTTTATATTCTTTATTCATACTTAACTTTAAAGGAGCACAGTCACGGTATTTTGAATTATTTTTACCGTCGACAAAATTACCGTTAAACTGAAGGAACCCTGATATAATTCACCAGAAATACTTTACAAAGATCGAAAAACACCAAAGAGATAAAAATAAACCATAAAGGAACTAGGATGGTAAAGAATGGAGAAGATTGACACAATTTCCAAACAACGAAATTGAAAAAATTAGGCTTAACTCTTCAAAGCATCCAACCGTGACTGTACTGCATCAATATTTATAACCAATTTTACACACATTTTTAGTTGTTATTTTGTTTTCTTGGCGCACCTGGAAACTAGCTAGTGTGTCCTGTAGACTCTGCTTATTAAGTCTATAGGATGCGTCGTTACCATAACAATGAAATAATGACACACAGCATTTTCGTATCTCGATATTGGACTGTAACTAGCTGGGAACTGAGGCTAATGGGGGAAGCCTTTTAAACGAAAAGAGCACTTATCTTTTTCTGTAATGATGATCCCCCGCATGAGCCTTCATTGCACGATAGCTTCAGTGCATTACTCGGGGAATAAAAAAAAGGCCATTTTGGACTCAGCAGATGTTGCATTGTTAATTCAAATTTAGCTCCAATTCGGTGGCGGTTATTCCTTTAGTTTGGCAGGGACAGCATCACAGTAAAGTACGAAACGATCATTCCAACAATCTGAAAAAGGAGAAATGAGATGCAGACATTTTAAACTTTACAAGGAGATGTCTATTTTCATTATAATTTCGCAATTCTATTATCATAATGGATTTGGGTACATAATAATTATATTAAAAGACAACTGCTAGACTAGAGAAACTACTCACGGACAATGCTTTCGTTTTGTTTCAATTTTTTTTTTCATTAATATTTGTTCAGAGACTTATAATTTATAGTTTATCAGATAACAGATCCTGTGGATTTCTTGGAACGTTAAGATCAGTGATAAGATGGACATTCAGCCATTATATTGTGGATCCTCCACATCATACTTAATCAGAATTCTCTTTTCGGCAAACCGAATGATTTTACCGTTAGTGACGTGGACGTGGAAACTACGATCAATCCTCCAATGGAAAGACCCTTTGGTTCACCTTGAAGGTCCAACATAAACGACACTAACTGAAATAAAATTGACGTAAAAATCAACTTAGAATAACTTCTCTAGTTTAAAAAGGATGAAGAACGTCTTAATTGACCATAAATCATTTACTCCTGGGATATATTTGTTTGTTTGGATACTTGGGTACCAGTTTTTGTTATTCATTTCTGTCATTTTCCCCTTCTCACTACCTTTCTCCCTTTCTTTCTGTCTTTGTTTCTTACTTTATTCATTTTGTCGAGGGGGCATGGTGGAGCAGGAGATGCTCCTTTGCTCGACCAAAGTAATGAAACTGAAAAACAATTCATAAATTGCAATTACAATATTTAGAGAAGGAGCCAAATCAGCAACATTAGCTGGTTTTCATGTAGGTACTTTCATCCATCCTTGTCGGAGCTTGAATTGTTGAGGAGCCAAGAAAACCGCAAAGCCCGAAAGACGAAAAAGAGAGAAAGGCGAGTACCAAAAACAAACTCGGCTCAGATATGGCACTGGGCCCGAATCCAACTCGGGCCACATTGCTGGGAAGCGAGCGCTCTGCGCCATCTCTCTTATCTTCGTGGATATTCAGGAAAAGACATTTTCCGTACCTGTAGAGCAGCAAACACATTCCCTTCGTCTTCTTTTGATCTAAGAGAACTTTGTAAGATATTTTGGAAGTTGTGAATCTGAAACAAACATAGCAAATGCGCGATACAATGAATACATTATCAACATGAGAGTACTTTGCAAATAAACAATTGAAGGTAAAAGTAAGAGTAGCAACATGCAGAAAGGCCCCCCAAAACCGCGAACACTTCAACTTACCGAGCAATGAAGGAGAGGGGAGATGTGTAAATTAATGATTATAGAACGTGAAAATAAAAAAGCAAGAAATGGAAAAGAAGAAATTGAGTAACGAAACTATAGTTTAAAAAATGCGATGCTGTATACCTTTTCGCATAATTTAGATCCAAATATCATAATCACTGCTAAGAGACCGGAAGAAGCCAAAAGCCAAAAAAGATTGCTGACGAGAGCCACAATCTTGTCTTCTTGAGGTAAATTGATAACTCTGTAACTATTGAAGCAAATCAGAGGAATGTACAGAGAGACGAGTCCGAATAAAACAGGGGCGAGCATCTTGTCAGCAATCCGGACTACTTCACACAATCTGTAATGTTCCATCTTGAAGTTTCCTATGTCCACAAGAACCGAATGACACGATGACATTCGCTTATGAAGATCATCAAAGAAAGCCTCTAGTATCAAGC
The DNA here is from genome assembly GCA_019787425.1 of Platygyra sinensis. NCBI lineage: Eukaryota > Metazoa > Cnidaria > Anthozoa > Scleractinia > Merulinidae > Platygyra > Platygyra sinensis. The sequence goes on along the minus strand of JAHPZR010050375.1, from coordinate 33,219 downwards.
AAGTAATGTAGAAAAACAGGATAGGAAGAAACCACACACCCATACCATAAATAATGAAGACGAGGGAAAGCATTCTAAAACCAAACCATCCATCCCAAGGTTTCACAGCTGCAATACTAAGATCCAAAATTATGTAACTAACCAAAGCGCCGATAGTGCCACAGACAAAAAGAACACAAACGATAACACACACACCTTTGCGCCTTAATTTTTCAACTTTTCGAAATTAGCATTGCTATTGATTGGGGGTAAACTGCGAAAGAAATTATCAAATCGAGACTTCTGTGAGTCTCCTAGAGGTACACAAAGTACGATCAAGCAAATCGTGGCACTTAGAGCGACCAAAAAACACCACAAGCTGAACATAGCGAAGAGATAAATGTTATTTCCCAAGAAAAGATCGGCCAAGGACATAATGAAATTCAACCAGAAACCAGAAAGTACCACAATGCAATAAAGGCGCGGACTAGTTTCCTGTGACGACCAGAAGCGTTTGACAAGTGTTTTAAACTTGTTTGTTCAGAGTATATCCCAAACACTTCATCATTTTCAACACCGGACTGTAGATTTCATCGATTATTTTGAGTGCCTTTTCTCCAGAAGTCGAGTCCTCGACTATCATAACATCATTCCTCGTAGATCGAATTGAAATTGTGGAAAGCATTTCATGATCCCTAGGCATGGAAGCTGTGTTAGGCGTTACTCTTAAAGGCATGATTTACGATCGCTTGTAATGCAGCTGGGCTCAAAAGTTTCACTTCGTTTCAGTTTGAAAAGTGAATTACTTATTTTCTTTTTTTCTTTTGATATGCGTTTTTTGTTTCGTTTCCTCTAATTACGTCTGTGGCTGCTAGAGTGTGTATTGTTAATTAAGAATCGAGTTTGTCTTTAACAACAACGTGCAATTAATTTGAATCAGTGAGCAATTACGATTGTTTTCCCTTAAGTGACCTGGAGAGAGGTTGCCATTATCTCAGTGTGCAATTTATGTTTCCAGTTAATAATTCCGTATGTATTTAAACGAGGAAGATGGATTAAAAAGAAATGTTTTGTTGTCCCGCATGAAAGGTTTATTTAAAATCCTTTATATAGAGAGAATGTTTGGTTGAGAAAAATCCAGATGTTTTTTCCTTTCAGTGCTGCATGCCTGCTGTCCCGTTAAACATGCAGTGAAATAAATAACTGAATAGATTAATAAATAAATAATTAAATAATTTGACTATCAGAAGCAAACTAAAAGTCGACATTCTTTACTGCATCCACATTAAGTTACTGATTTTATTTACATATTCATTTTAATTAAAACTTTCATTTCTAAACATTTTAGTCAATCTATAAGCAATATACTTTAGAAGTCCTGTAGAATATCTTTATCCTAGAATTATTTTTAGCTCTACCACATCAATTGGTTCTGTGTGACGTCTTTAAATAAAATAGGAAATAAAATCAAAGACTTAAAAAAAATGCTTTTCAAAAGTTGTTGTTCGCCTTCCTTTTGTTGTTCTACATGGTGTTACATCGATCGCAGAGCTGTCTTGAACTTGAGGTATTGGAGAACGACTATATTTACATTTTTAAAATATACTGAAGAAAAACAAAAGTTAATGTCAAAGGTCCGTATAGTGTCGGATCAAAAAAGTTGTTCTCGTCTTGCTTTAGAACTTTTCCTCTGGGTATAAGTTACCCTGGGAGGGTCAACATAACAGCAAAGTAAGAAACAATTATTCCAACAACCTGGAAAAAAAGAACAACAAAGACTTTAGAACAAAGTTACTGTTTAATGAAGTAAACAGAGCTTTAGGAATTTTGTACTTCTTTTCATCTTAGGTCTCCATTTGGTTTTGGTGAGGCCGCATAGACACAATGATAATTAATGGGGGAAAACTCTTAAGGACGCATACTGACCGTATTGCCATTATGGTTCAATTTAATAAAAAAATAAATTAATAAATAAATAGAAAACTTAGTTTCTTGTAACTTACAGCACACAAATTTCTTTTTATCATTTACCACCGTCACAGCTTAGTACACAACAAGTCAATTTTTGGAAGAATTAATGCCCAAGTCTTATCATCATTTGCCATAAAAAAGACTTTACCGTTAAAGACATGGATGTATTGATGACAACCAGCCCTCCAATGGAAAGACCCTTTGGGTTGCCTTGAATATCCATCATAAACATCAGTAACTGAAACAATATTACAAAGAAAAGTTGAGGGCCCACTCGCTTTTGTCCCAATAAAGAGACTTTAATGTGTTCAATGCACGCATAAGCCTTGGCGTGGTTTAGAAGTCAATTTGGGTATAATATCACCTTAGATTCATCGGCTGTTGAGACAGGGAATACTTGCAAAACTTTTTGAAAGCTATAGATCTGAAAATCAAAAATAAATAAAAAATTAGGAAACAAGCAAGCAAACAAAAAAGAATAGATAACTAATAGCATATTGGTGATAATGAAATAAGATTTGAGATACATAAATGATTGCTAAAATAACGGGCTTACAAGCTGATGTAGGAGATTTTCACTTGCAGAACGTTTTTTAGATGTTGGACATTTCTACAGGTAAATAAGGTATTAATTTTAACCTAAAAAGAGTGTTTTCTGGCATGGAAGGCAAACAAAATTTATGTAACAATGCAGTTGCTGAAGAACTTCGAGGTGTTTGCATTTTACCCCAGTGTTCGATTAACCTACAAATATATTTTTTAGCTAGAAAATTCCTTTAAAACACTTAAAGCGAAACCAACAGCATCCTAAAAGGATCCAAATACATCTACTGCCAAGGAAATTATTTCCTATGTTAAAACAGTTTGCTTACATTGTTTAAAAAGTAGTTTGAGAAAGAATGAAGGAATGAGTTTCTATGCTTTACCTTTTCGCCAACTTTGGATCCAAAAACCAAAATAACTGCTAAGATAGCAGCTGCAAAGAGGAACCACAACAAATTGAACAAAAAGAATAATTGCGAATCTTCATCACGGGGTCTAGCAACATTGTAGAAGCTAAAGCAGAGGAGGGGAATGTACACAGAAACAAACACGAGTAGCAGAGGGGCAAGCACTTTGTCAGCAAGTTTAACTACTTCACAGAGTTTGTGATACTCTACTTTGAAGTTTGTCAGGTCCATGATTGGGGTAGAATATGCTGGTGACATTCTCCTATGTAGATCGTCAAAAAGAGTCTCCAACATTAGGCTTGTAATGCAGAAAAATATA
>JAHPZR010050375.1:22500-25000 GCA_019787425.1 Platygyra sinensis | reverse complement strand
TTGTTGTCAGAAAACAAATTTATCCGATGCTCTCTACACAATGTAATAGTTGTACCTTTGCACCTAAATGACATGATGACTGCTATGAGACTACAACAAGTCAGAAACCAAAATACATTGCTGACGAGTGACACAGCTTTGTCCTTTTCAGGTAAATTAACCGCTGTGCAGAAACTGAAGCAAATCAGCGGAATGTTATAAAGAAGATCAGTACAAATAAAAGAGGGGCGAGCATCCTGTCGGCAATCTGGACTACTTCACACAATCTGCAATGACGGTTGCATCTTGAAGATTCCTATATCCACAAGGACTGATTGCAATGACGACATTTGGTTATGCAGATCATCAAGCATGCCTCAATATCAAACAGGTAATGTAGAAAAAGAGAATAAGAAGAAACTACATATGTTTAAAAATAGAGTAGTGGTAGTCAGGAGCTAACATAGTGAGATAATGGTTTGACACTGACTATTTTTTTGATGTTTCGTTCAAGACGTTTCGGCTGGTGCTTAAGGACGTTCGCGCGAAATTTTTCCAGTCGATAGAATTTTTTTAAATTTTACTGCAGGCAGATAATGAGTTATTTGTGCCAGAAATGCAAAAAAAATGGGGGTCACCGTCTTCGTTTTTGAGATAAAGCGTGTGGTAAACTATACTGATTTCGAAATATTGTCGCATATCATTGAGCACGGTCTACAGGGGTTTATAGTTGAAAATATCGAAGGTGGGTCAACGGAGGCAAACGATCTTAGTCACATTTTGTAGAAGTGGGTCTGTTGCGTAAATAATTCCAAATTTTACTAACTTTTTCAAAACATTTAACCCTTTAAGAGGCATTTGAGACCGCCGCAAAGATGCACGAAGAGCTACTAAGAACGGAATTCGATGGCGCATTTTGCCAAAAATTTAAACTTCTAGTCGATAGATTTTTTCTTTGTTTTTTCCCTAAACGTAGAAAATCAGTAGAAAAATGATCCATCGAAAGAAAAATTGGGGTCGCCCAACGTCCAAGATCGTTAAATCCAGGCAAAGGGGATTTAAGGTCTTTTAACGATGTACATATATACACAGTTAAGTATTAGTTTTAATTTTAAATAGTTGATTATATTTTGTTATTCATTATGTACATATTTTAGTCTTAGGTTTAGTATTTACGCACGTACGCCACAAGCTGCAAAGCTTTGCAGCTTGTAGCGTATCGTGCGTAAATACTAAACCTAAGAATAAAATATGTACATAATGAATAACAAAATATAATCAACTATTTAAAATTAAAACTAATACTTAACTGTGTATATATGTACATCGTTAAAAGACCTTAAATCCCCTTTGCCTGGATTTAACGATCTTGGACGTTGGGCGACCCCAATTTTTCTTTCGATGGATCATTTTTCTACTGATTTTCTACGTTTAGGGAAAAAACAAAGAAAAAAATCTATCGACTAGAAGTTTAAATTTTTGGCAAAATGCGCCATCGAATTCCGTTCTTAGTAGCTCTTCGTGCATCTTTGCGGCGGTCTCAAATGCCTCTTAAAGGGTTAAATGTTTTGAAAAAGTTAGTAAAATTTGGAATTATTTACGCAACAGACCCACTTCTACAAAATGTGACTAAGATCGTTTGCCTCCGTTGACCCACCTTCGATATTTTCAACTATAAACCCCTGTAGACCGTGCTCAATGATATGCGACAATATTTCGAAATCAGTATAGTTTACCACACGCTTATCTCAAAAACGAAGACGGTGACCCCCATTTTTTTTGCATTTCTGGCACAAATAACTCATTATCTGCCTGCAGTAAAATTTAAAAAAATTCTATCGACTGGAAAAATTTCGCGCGAACGTCCTTAAGCACCAGCCGAAAACGTCTTGAACGAAACATCAAAAAAATAGTCAGTGTCAAACCATTATCTCACTATGTTAGCTCCTGACTACCACTACTCTATTTTTAAACATATGTAGTTTCTTCTTATTCTCTTTTTCTACATTACCTGTTTGATAATTGAGGCATGCTTGATGATCTGCATAACCAAATGTCGTCATTGCAATCAGTCCTTGTGGATATAGGAATCTTCAAGATGCAACCGTCATTGCAGATTGTGTGAAGTAGTCCAGATTGCCGACAGGATGCTCGCCCCTCTTTTATTTGTACTGATCTTCTTTATACATTCCGCTGATTTGCTTCAGTTTCTGCACAGCTGGTTAATTTACCTGAAAAGGACAAAGCTGTGTCACTCGTCAGCAATGTATTTTGGTTTCTGACTTGTTGTAGTCTCATAGCAGTCATCATGTCATTTAGGTGCAAAGGTACAACTATTACATTGTGTAGAGAGCATCGGATAAATTTGTTTTCTGACAACAACAAAGATAATTATTTTTCAAAAAGTTTTTAAATTCTTCCATTTTATTTAATGTCTACCTTTTTTTGAATTTTAAATGCCCTTTTTTGTCATCGGCACATTTCACCCTTTATTCATTTCATGTACAGGATCGAATGAATT
>JAHPZR010050375.1:7500-20000 GCA_019787425.1 Platygyra sinensis | reverse complement strand
AAAAAAAGCAAAGATGCCGTCAAAATTATGCGATCATTTTATTTACTCAACACGCGCACTATCTGCGTTAATTTTTTCTATAATTGAACGTAGTGCATTGATGGCTTTAATCTTTTATTCAAAGATATGTTAGAAAAGATAAAGATGCAAAGAACCCAGCAATTTTCAGCTTTTGTTTGTTACCGAAAGAACCGTCGGAAGAACCCAGTTAAATACAACGCATGCGCAGTTCCTCGAAAAACTGAGACCGATTGCTTTAGCAGAAACGTGCCGATTTCTAACCATCAAGTCGTTAGAATTTCAAGAAATTTGGGAAAAAAGTAGATCACGTGAATGATCTATCACGAAAAATCTGAATTTTGACATGGGATTTTTTAATAATACAGAAAACGATTAACGGCGAATTACGAAAATCGGCTATGTCGAGATTGTATTAGAACAGTGTTGACAGAAGGGATTTAATGTCAATTCGTAGTGTGCAAAAGATGAAAACAATCTAACGACTGGAATTTTTTTTAAAATAAAGAAAAAAGCGTTATTTAAGCCTTGTTTTTAACCAGCCCGTTGCCATGGCAACAGCACACACGCTAACCAAAATGCGACAATAAATGCTTCTGTGATTAAATTTGACTCTTGCAAAGAACGGGCGCCAAAACATAAACAGTTTAAAAGTAATGGTGAATTAGGTATAGGCACTTGAAAACTGTGTTCGGCCACCTTAAACGTTTCATAAAAGTTCATAGTTGTCTCGCAATCTCAATCCAGAGTAAGTCAAATGTGATCCAAAAGCTATTATGTAGTCAGTAGTTTACTCAACCTTTATCAGTTGTTTCTTATTTTACCGTCCAATCAGTTTGAAAGAGCTACGAAAAAATGCTTATGAAGTAGTATTTGTAGAGACTAAATTACTCAGAGAACTTATTAATGGGGACACCAAAAAAATAATTATTCGTTCTGGGTAGGTTATACTTTTAATTAGAAAGCTGTAAAGTATTACTAGTATCAATGCTGTGGATTCATTACTTCAAATTCCCACACGCAAAGAAAAGAGTAAAACATTCAAAAACAACTTGTGTGGTCCGTAGATGTCATAGAGACTGATTCATTTCTTGGTACTGGACGATTTTAATTAAACCACACCCCTGGTGACAATCCTTTCTTTTTTCAATTCAAATGTTGTCCATTGATTTTCAAAATGTCATAAGTGTTAACAATAAAGTTCTGGATTACACAATGATTAACAAGAGGTAACACCGACCCGAGCTAGTTTATTGCGAGTTTCCAAACGGTCTAAAGGAAATGGGTGTTTTAGAAACAACGCGATCACATTGGCCAACGATATAGTAAGAACATTGTGCAGACCTTTACCCAATTATAATCATTTGCACTTCAATAGAGAAAAAGCGCCCTTGAGATGCCGAGACTTGCGAAAAGAAAATGAATAATAAATAATTTACTTCCTATTAGAATGGCATAAAGGAAATAAATAGAGCACATTGACAATACAAAGTCAATTATCGCTTCCAGGGAAAATGATTTTCATTTCACTGCAAGGGGCTCAGTTTATCAACAACAAGGAAAAAACATCGACATATATAGGTTAAGACGTTTACTCTCATTTTTTTTCCTTCAGTAGCCATGAGTTAATGTAATCATGTCTTCTCGAGTGATACCTTTCCGAGCTTCTTTTACTGGGAACCAAGAAATACCGACCTCAGTTACAGCACTAAGTTTGACAAATGACGTTCCCTTTAATTGTGAAAGCCAAGAGCAAGAAAATGCTAACGACCGGCTTCTTAAGGCAGTCGAAGAAGCATTTAGTCCGTTGCTGAGAGCAATGAAGAGTTTCGGCATATATTATGGAGATACAACTTTAAAACACTTTAAGGACACCTCTTGTTCGTACAGGAGGCGGAATGTTCTTCCAAGCATTTATTGTTGTGTGCTAGCTTCTGGTTTCTGGCTAAATTTCATTTTGGCCTCTACGGCAATGATCTTTGACAATGATGTCTATCTCGTTCTAATGATGAGTTTCTGGTGTTTATTCATGGCGCTCAACGCTACAATAAGCTTGGTGGTCTTACCTATAACTGGAGCGAAGAAATCTCGATTAGAAAAATATCTTAGAATTCTTTTGGCTGCCGTCAAGACGATCAATTTAGAAAAGGTGAAAAAGAACTCCAGAACAGCCTTGGCTGTGTTTTGCCTCCTCTTCATGTTTGCTGCAGCAGGTATCCTAGCTGGGGCACTGTTACTCAATTTTAACATTGGTACATTTCAGCCCTGGCACAGATGATTTGGTTTTAGGATATTCTCACCAACCTTCCTCGTCATTGGAGTCGGTTCGTGGCTGCTACCAATTATATTTTTCTGCATTACAAGCCTAATGTTGGAGACTCTTTTTGACGATCTACATAGGAGAATGTCACCAGCATATTCTACCCCAATCATGGACCTGACAAACTTCAAAGTAGAGTATCACAAACTCTGTGAAGTAGTTAAACTTGCTGACAAAGTGCTTGCCCCTCTGCTACTCGTGTTTGTTTCTGTGTACATTCCCCTCCTCTGCTTTAGCTTCTACAATGTTGCTAGACCCCGTGATGAAGATTCGCAATTATTCTTTTTGTTCAATTTGTTGTGGTTCCTCTTTGCAGCTGCTATCTTAGCAGTTATTTTGGTTTTTGGATCCAAAGTTGGCGAAAAGGTAAAGCATAGAAACTCATTCCTTCATTCTTTCTCAAACTACTTTTTAAACAATGTAAGCAAACTGTTTTAACATAGGAAATAATTTCCTTGGCAGTAGATGTATTTGGATCCTTTTAGGATGCTGTTGGTTTCGCTTTAAGTGTTTTAAAGGAATTTTCTAGCTAAAAAATATATTTGTAGGTTAATCGAACACTGGGGTAAAATGCAAACACCTCGAAGTTCTTCAGCAACTGCATTGTTACATAAATTTTGTTTGCCTTCCATGCCAGAAAACACTCTTTTTAGGTTAAAATTAATACCTTATTTACCTGTAGAAATGTCCAACATCTAAAAAACGTTCTGCAAGTGAAAATCTCCTACATCAGCTTGTAAGCCCGTTATTTTAGCAATCATTTATGTATCTCAAATCTTATTTCATTATCACCAATATGCTATTAGTTATCTATTCTTTTTTGTTTGCTTGCTTGTTTCCTAATTTTTTATTTATTTTTGATTTTCAGATCTATAGCTTTCAAAAAGTTTTGCAAGTATTCCCTGTCTCAACAGCCGATGAATCTAAGGTGATATTATACCCAAATTGACTTCTAAACCACGCCAAGGCTTATGCGTGCATTGAACACATTAAAGTCTCTTTATTGGGACAAAAGCGAGTGGGCCCTCAACTTTTCTTTGTAATATTGTTTCAGTTACTGATGTTTATGATGGATATTCAAGGCAACCCAAAGGGTCTTTCCATTGGAGGGCTGGTTGTCATCAATACATCCATGTCTTTAACGGTAAAGTCTTTTTTATGGCAAATGATGATAAGACTTGGGCATTAATTCTTCCAAAAATTGACTTGTTGTGTACTAAGCTGTGACGGTGGTAAATGATAAAAAGAAATTTGTGTGCTGTAAGTTACAAGAAACTAAGTTTTCTATTTATTTATTAATTTATTTTTTTATTAAATTGAACCATAATGGCAATACGGTCAGTATGCGTCCTTAAGAGTTTTCCCCCATTAATTATCATTGTGTCTATGCGGCCTCACCAAAACCAAATGGAGACCTAAGATGAAAAGAAGTACAAAATTCCTAAAGCTCTGTTTACTTCATTAAACAGTAACTTTGTTCTAAAGTCTTTGTTGTTCTTTTTTTCCAGGTTGTTGGAATAATTGTTTCTTACTTTGCTGTTATGTTGACCCTCCCAGGGTAACTTATACCCAGAGGAAAAGTTCTAAAGCAAGACGAGAACAACTTTTTTGATCCGACACTATACGGACCTTTGACATTAACTTTTGTTTTTCTTCAGTATATTTTAAAAATGTAAATATAGTCGTTCTCCAATACCTCAAGTTCAAGACAGCTCTGCGATCGATGTAACACCATGTAGAACAACAAAAGGAAGGCGAACAACAACTTTTGAAAAGCATTTTTTTTAAGTCTTTGATTTTATTTCCTATTTTATTTAAAGACGTCACACAGAACCAATTGATGTGGTAGAGCTAAAAATAATTCTAGGATAAAGATATTCTACAGGACTTCTAAAGTATATTGCTTATAGATTGACTAAAATGTTTAGAAATGAAAGTTTTAATTAAAATGAATATGTAAATAAAATCAGTAACTTAATGTGGATGCAGTAAAGAATGTCGACTTTTAGTTTGCTTCTGATAGTCAAATTATTTAATTATTTATTTATTAATCTATTCAGTTATTTATTTCACTGCATGTTTAACGGGACAGCAGGCATGCAGCACTGAAAGGAAAAAACATCTGGATTTTTCTCAACCAAACATTCTCTCTATATAAAGGATTTTAAATAAACCTTTCATGCGGGACAACAAAACATTTCTTTTTAATCCATCTTCCTCGTTTAAATACATACGGAATTATTAACTGGAACATAAATTGCACACTGAGATAATGGCAACCTCTCTCCAGGTCACTTAAGGGAAAACAATCGTAATTGCTCACTGATTCAAATTAATTGCACGTTGTTGTTAAAGACAAACTCGATTCTTAATTAACAATACACACTCTAGCAGCCACAGACGTAATTAGAGGAAACGAAACAAAAAACGCATATCAAAAGAAAAAAAGAAAATAAGTAATTCACTTTTCAAACTGAAACGAAGTGAAACTTTTGAGCCCAGCTGCATTACAAGCGATCGTAAATCATGCCTTTAAGAGTAACGCCTAACACAGCTTCCATGCCTAGGGATCATGAAATGCTTTCCACAATTTCAATTCGATCTACGAGGAATGATGTTATGATAGTCGAGGACTCGACTTCTGGAGAAAAGGCACTCAAAATAATCGATGAAATCTACAGTCCGGTGTTGAAAATGATGAAGTGTTTGGGATATACTCTGAACAAACAAGTTTAAAACACTTGTCAAACGCTTCTGGTCGTCACAGGAAACTAGTCCGCGCCTTTATTGCATTGTGGTACTTTCTGGTTTCTGGTTGAATTTCATTATGTCCTTGGCCGATCTTTTCTTGGGAAATAACATTTATCTCTTCGCTATGTTCAGCTTGTGGTGTTTTTTGGTCGCTCTAAGTGCCACGATTTGCTTGATCGTACTTTGTGTACCTCTAGGAGACTCACAGAAGTCTCGATTTGATAATTTCTTTCGCAGTTTACCCCCAATCAATAGCAATGCTAATTTCGAAAAGTTGAAAAATTAAGGCGCAAAGGTGTGTGTGTTATCGTTTGTGTTCTTTTTGTCTGTGGCACTATCGGGCGCTTTGGTTAGTTACATAATTTTGGATCTTAGTATTGCAGCTGTGAAACCTTGGGATGGATGGTTTGGTTTTAGAATGCTTTCCCTCGTCTTCATTATTTATGGTATGGGTGTGTGGTTTCTTCCTATCCTGTTTTTCTACATTACTTGCTTGATACTAGAGGCTTTCTTTGATGATCTTCATAAGCGAATGTCATCGTGTCATTCGGTTCTTGTGGACATAGGAAACTTCAAGATGGAACATTACAGATTGTGTGAAGTAGTCCGGATTGCTGACAAGATGCTCGCCCCTGTTTTATTCGGACTCGTCTCTCTGTACATTCCTCTGATTTGCTTCAATAGTTACAGAGTTATCAATTTACCTCAAGAAGACAAGATTGTGGCTCTCGTCAGCAATCTTTTTTGGCTTTTGGCTTCTTCCGGTCTCTTAGCAGTGATTATGATATTTGGATCTAAATTATGCGAAAAGGTATACAGCATCGCATTTTTTAAACTATAGTTTCGTTACTCAATTTCTTCTTTTCCATTTCTTGCTTTTTTATTTTCACGTTCTATAATCATTAATTTACACATCTCCCCTCTCCTTCATTGCTCGGTAAGTTGAAGTGTTCGCGGTTTTGGGGGGCCTTTCTGCATGTTGCTACTCTTACTTTTACCTTCAATTGTTTATTTGCAAAGTACTCTCATGTTGATAATGTATTCATTGTATCGCGCATTTGCTATGTTTGTTTCAGATTCACAACTTCCAAAATATCTTACAAAGTTCTCTTAGATCAAAAGAAGACGAAGGGAATGTGTTTGCTGCTCTACAGGTACGGAAAATGTCTTTTCCTGAATATCCACGAAGATAAGAGAGATGGCGCAGAGCGCTCGCTTCCCAGCAATGTGGCCCGAGTTGGATTCGGGCCCAGTGCCATATCTGAGCCGAGTTTGTTTTTGGTACTCGCCTTTCTCTCTTTTTCGTCTTTCGGGCTTTGCGGTTTTCTTGGCTCCTCAACAATTCAAGCTCCGACAAGGATGGATGAAAGTACCTACATGAAAACCAGCTAATGTTGCTGATTTGGCTCCTTCTCTAAATATTGTAATTGCAATTTATGAATTGTTTTTCAGTTTCATTACTTTGGTCGAGCAAAGGAGCATCTCCTGCTCCACCATGCCCCCTCGACAAAATGAATAAAGTAAGAAACAAAGACAGAAAGAAAGGGAGAAAGGTAGTGAGAAGGGGAAAATGACAGAAATGAATAACAAAAACTGGTACCCAAGTATCCAAACAAACAAATATATCCCAGGAGTAAATGATTTATGGTCAATTAAGACGTTCTTCATCCTTTTTAAACTAGAGAAGTTATTCTAAGTTGATTTTTACGTCAATTTTATTTCAGTTAGTGTCGTTTATGTTGGACCTTCAAGGTGAACCAAAGGGTCTTTCCATTGGAGGATTGATCGTAGTTTCCACGTCCACGTCACTAACGGTAAAATCATTCGGTTTGCCGAAAAAGAGAATTCTGATTAAGTATGATGTGGAGGATCCACAATATAATGGCTGAATGTCCATCTTATCACTGATCTTAACGTTCCAAGAAATCCACAGGATCTGTTATCTGATAAACTATAAATTATAAGTCTCTGAACAAATATTAATGAAAAAAAAAATTGAAACAAAACGAAAGCATTGTCCGTGAGTAGTTTCTCTAGTCTAGCAGTTGTCTTTTAATATAATTATTATGTACCCAAATCCATTATGATAATAGAATTGCGAAATTATAATGAAAATAGACATCTCCTTGTAAAGTTTAAAATGTCTGCATCTCATTTCTCCTTTTTCAGATTGTTGGAATGATCGTTTCGTACTTTACTGTGATGCTGTCCCTGCCAAACTAAAGGAATAACCGCCACCGAATTGGAGCTAAATTTGAATTAACAATGCAACATCTGCTGAGTCCAAAATGGCCTTTTTTTTATTCCCCGAGTAATGCACTGAAGCTATCGTGCAATGAAGGCTCATGCGGGGGATCATCATTACAGAAAAAGATAAGTGCTCTTTTCGTTTAAAAGGCTTCCCCCATTAGCCTCAGTTCCCAGCTAGTTACAGTCCAATATCGAGATACGAAAATGCTGTGTGTCATTATTTCATTGTTATGGTAACGACGCATCCTATAGACTTAATAAGCAGAGTCTACAGGACACACTAGCTAGTTTCCAGGTGCGCCAAGAAAACAAAATAACAACTAAAAATGTGTGTAAAATTGGTTATAAATATTGATGCAGTACAGTCACGGTTGGATGCTTTGAAGAGTTAAGCCTAATTTTTTCAATTTCGTTGTTTGGAAATTGTGTCAATCTTCTCCATTCTTTACCATCCTAGTTCCTTTATGGTTTATTTTTATCTCTTTGGTGTTTTTCGATCTTTGTAAAGTATTTCTGGTGAATTATATCAGGGTTCCTTCAGTTTAACGGTAATTTTGTCGACGGTAAAAATAATTCAAAATACCGTGACTGTGCTCCTTTAAAGTTAAGTATGAATAAAGAATATAAAAATGTACATATACACCTAATTGCAATAACGTTGTCATAGAAAAAAGCAAAAAGCAAAAAGCAAAAGGCAAAAAGCAAAAAGCCAAATAGGAATTAATTAGGGAAATTTAAATTTCCATTGTTCTCAGATACTGTACATGAATAAAAATATAATGTAAATGAATGACATGAATAAAAAAATGTATTTTTCATTCATATACAGTATCTAAAAACAATAGAAATTCAAATTTCCCGCTAATTAATTCCTATTTGGCTTTTTGCTTTTTGCTTTTTTCTGTGACAACGTTATTGCGATTAGGTGTATATATTGTGCAGATAAGAAAACTGTACGTGAGTAAGATAAGAAAATGCAAAACAATTTAAAGTAAACCGGCTTCTTCCCCGTGAACAACGTATATATTAATCATTTGAGGATGCTATAATTGGCAACCCCTTTCGTGTAATAAACACTAAAACAATGCTACCCAGTTACAAATTAGAGTCCAAAGGTTGTAAACTGATAAGAGAGTCCGTTTACAGCACTGATATAGGGAGCTTAAGCAAACCACGACGACGACGGCAAGGATAACGTCACTAAACAAAAGGTGTAATGAGCTGGCCCCGGTTGTTCAAAGGCTGGATAACGCTATCCACCGGATATATCGCTATCCAGTGGATATGATGTGCTAACAAAACAAACCACGCTATCCGCTGGACAGTGATTTATCCGGTGGATAGCGTTATCCATCCTTTGAACAAGTGGGGCCAGAACAATAGCTGTGCACGTGCGTTATAAATCCTTGTACATTTCTTTGCCGTCCTCTGCAAAACAACAACGTGAAATGACCAAATTCTGCGTCGTCTACTGAAAGTGGACGACGAAGGATAATTTTTCGTATTTCCATTTGGAATTGGACGATGTCATTGCATGTTTAGCTTGAGCACGTTTTTAGAGCTGTTGGTGTACTGATCAGTTCTAGAAAATCGCGATTTTCGCTGGTCAAATATCAATTCATTTTTTTACTTGGGGTCGTCCTCGGCGTCGTCGTCGTCGTTGCTTAAGCTCCCTAATATGCTTCACATGATTATTGGTACCTTGAAGGATCGCTAGGAGAGGATCGTTATCTCTTTACTATATAATTACTTAAAGATGTGTCATATAAAATACGAGCTACATATACCATATACATATTTGTATTATCAACCCTTATTGTAAATGAATCAGTATTTAAACCCAAATCTGAGCTGCCATTTCCAATTTTAAGCACTTATATTACTGCTGGTCTGTTTGTGGTTTTGTTATCGGCAGCGCTGTACATTTCACTGATACTGTAAGAGTCTGTAGGTCTTCGTTATTCATTATAGCTCAAATTTAGGTTAAGATATATATGGTAGCCAACTCGAGATCTTTCCTGACCGTACGTGGTCGCCTTGTAAACTTGGTGAGTTCGAATAAAACTTGTCTGTTCTGACTGAAAATCAGACTCACGGCAAGGTTGTTGTTTAAGTTCATTTCTGGCACCAACCATTCCAGGATATCAGTTAAAGCTACCGTATACAATGAAGCTTACAGTGAATATATACTAAGAGCTATCACTTTGACGTATGAGAAATTTTTAAATGTGGGAAGCAAGACAACAATGATCCCTATACTGAGTATTCCTGTTTTGTGTGGCATGGAGTGCCACACCCTAAGTGATTTTTACATAACTGAGCTCGGCCATGACAGCACGTGTCAGCTGTCTTTTGGCCGACCAGACCTCCTGAAATTTCCTGCACAGTGTTAATTTTCCCTTCTCAAATAGGCTCTACAAGATGTTTCTTTGCAGTATATGAAGCGTTTCAAAGAAAATAAGTGATCACATTGTGTTGCTGCGAAATATTTATGGTTTTTCGCATTTTCTTGGCATTGTTATTTTCTAAGGATATGTTTGTGTTTGTGTAAGGATATGTTTACGTATGTACGATGTTAAGAACAAAGAAAGCTATTATTCTTTGTGTTACTTAGAAGTTCTTCTAACGTGTTCAGGAAAACTCTCTCTTCGGGTTAGCCTTTCAACGTGTCAACATGAAGTTTCTTTGGGCTTCTACGTTACAACTCGTGAAATTCCCCAAGCGGATGTATTTGCAATTGTCAGAGAACCTTCAGAGTGCAAATCTTCAAACTGTAAACCGTGTATTTGAGCCATTTTTTGTTAGAAAGAAGCTACTCAGTCTGTACAAGAGATAATAACAGATAGCTCTCTTTTCGTACAACTGAATGACTAAATTGCCCAGGCTGATTTCTCTTGCGTAAGCAAAATACGCCGATGTAGGGAGGTGCTGCTAAGAAGCGCCTTTTGTTGTAGAATACATTATAGACAGACAGCAGTCAGTAATTATCAGCATCTTCCTGCTTCTGCGTATGTTGCTATTACTTACTCGCTAGTTAAATCCTGATTTTAATCACCATGGAAACGACCTACATGTATCAGCATAGCATCCTGAATATACTATAAATATATCCTAAAGTTCAATTTAATAAATGTTGTTTTAAGTTGGACCTGAACTGAGTTTTATTATTGTTTTGATTAAATTAATTTTCCTAAATACAGCTGAAATTGGCAGAGGCGAATTGCTTTATTAGTCAATTGCCGTGTTGCAAGTAAAAAATAGACAAGATCGGAAGTGAGTAAAAGTGTTATTTTATGGCGTTATAGATGTCTCGATGTTATCTGGGAAGATCTATCACTACCATATCTTTGAATAATTTTATCCCAGGCAAAGTATTCCACCTTAAGTATTTTTCGTTAAATTTACAATAATTCCTGCTGAAAAAAGGAAATTGATTTTATAATGTCTTTTTGACAGTTTTTCTTTTTACTTGGTTTTGGGTGAAGAGTGTTTATCTTTCTCTGATGCAGGCTGTGTCAGACTTTGAATCTGCTTTGCAGTTTTCTTTGCAGATTCTGTCGCCTATTTTAGGTAGAGAGAAGCCAACCGCATCTCCTTTGTTGTCAATAAGGATAAAGTTTTATTCAACTTCATTTCGCGTTTTGGCCTGGCCCTTGGTAGGGGGTTGATATGTTGCATTTTTATTTTTCATTTGCAATGTAGTTATGATTAAATATATATGGATCAAATCATTTGGCCTACACAAAAGAACTATAATATATACAAGGCGCTACATTGATGTTATCATTCGAGAACGCCCTATAAAATCACTTAGCTAAAAAATGGATGTAACTCCACTGAAGAACTGTAGAATTAAAAAGTCCATATTGTTAATATGTGATTGTGATTATAAGGCTTCTCACTCTTATTGCATCACGGTAGTTTCCTCTGCAATATTTCCTACTACAATATTTCAATTGTGTTAAGACGTTACTACGTAGATTGGGCATCAAAGACGAAAAGCCTCACAGTATATTAAATGAGCTTATAACGAGGAGATAGCTTTTATTTTTTTTCTCGTCATTAGTTACTTAATTCATGATTCCAAATTTGCAGAACGTAAAAGGCAAACATATATTAAGGTTGATGGCACCAGTTTCCAGTACTTTCCAAGACTTGAAGTTTGATAGGTCATTATAACCACTCTTTATCGGTTAATGCCACAATTATGATATCAACAAACTGCCCAATCATCGGTTAACAAGTTGCTGTTAATTTTGTGGCACAAGAGGTTACCATAGCAACAATATGACCTGCTAAAAACATCCTCAATTTTAGCTTTAAGCGTTTAGAACTCAAAAACGAGCTCGGTGACCCCAATATATTTTTTTTATCGAATTGCTATCAGCATGATAAAATGCAACTTTTTGCATAGTTTAAAAAAATTCTGTGAAGAGGGGTCAGAGAGACCTTAAATTTTCGAAAATTTAAGGTGGCTCTGAACCCCATGTACAGAATTTGTTTTAAATTTTGCCAAAAGTTGCATCTCATCCTGCTTATCAAAATTCTGTAATAAGAAAAAAAACACCATGCCGTTTTTGAAAATAAGCGCTTAAAGCTAAAATTAAGGCAGTTTTTAGCAGGTCACAGTGTTGCTATGGTAACCTATTGTGTTACGAAAATAATACCAACGTGTTCACCAGTGATTGGGCAGTGTTATGATACCATGATTGTAGCATCAATTGATAAAGAGTGGTTATAATGACCCATCAAAATCTAAGTCTTTCAATGTGCTGGAAACTGTTTTGAGCCACCTAAAATCGTCCCCGACTTTCTCTGTCCGACCTCATATCTTAGTCGGCAGAGCAACGGCAGATCTAATCCGGACTCCTAGCTGGGTTTGATTTCCACCGAGGTCGAGAGAATTTGTCTTTACCTCGTGTGGTTCCCTGATTCCCTTTTGTAGGGCTAACTCCCAGTGGGTTTTTCCATAGATTTTACATAGCACTTTAATTTACACTTCAGAGTTAATTCTCTGTTTCACCATTTAAGTGCAAAATTGACTGCTTGGGGTAACCCTGCGATGGACTTGCATCCCATTCAGGGGGAGGGGAGTAGAAATACTCCTGGCTGCTCCATCATATGCTACAGACATAAACAGACATAAACAGACATAAACCAG
>JAHPZR010050375.1:0-2500 GCA_019787425.1 Platygyra sinensis | reverse complement strand
TCATTTTAATTTTTTATTTCATTTTCTTTTGACGTTTTCGAGCTTCCCTTTCTCTTGGTTGATATATTATCAAGATAAGAAAACAACAATACCTGAATAGCAGTGAATAGCTTCTCCTCGTCTTCTATTGAAACGGGCAAAGTTTGCAAGATCTTTTGAAAGCTGTGGATCTGAAACAGAAATCAAAAGAAGGTTAGATGTCTTTGCCATTATAGAGCTGCAAGAAACATTGCATTAGAAATAGGTAGGAAAAGAGGAATAAAAAAGGTGTACACTAATGTTTTGCTTGAAATTAAATTGTACAAACAAATGACAACTCCGTATATTAAGTAGAGCAATTTCTAATTGAGTATCGTGAAACCAGAAACAAAGTAATCACTAAAGCCTATCACAGAGGACACAAAAAATACAGTGAACTAAACAAAACTCAATTAATATATGAAGCTAACGGAAACCACGAGGGATTAAAACGTGTGAGAACGAGTCACGATTGGTCATGATTTTACTTTTGATATTAGATGAAAAAGTGGCGCGGATTGTTTTTTATGCCAATCCTTTGGCAAGGTGATGTCAAACCCCTTACTTTGCGGCAATCAAATTAAAACTGCTCTAAATTGAGCGGGAAACTTAACTACAAAACTGATCTAAAGTTTAAAGTACAAAATAGGATTGTCTCTATGCTGTATACCTTTTCATTGAGTTTAGATCCAATTGCCATGATAATTGCTAGGATACCTGCAGCACTCGCAAGCCAGAATAGATTGCTGATCAGGAACACAAATTCTTGTTCTTTTGGTGGATTGACCGCTTTGTAAAATTCGAAGCAAACGAAAGGAATATACAGAGAGACCAGAACACATAAAAGAGGGGCAAGCATCCTGTCAGCAAGCTCCACTACTTCACATAATCTGTAATGTTCCTTCTTGAATGTTCCTATGTCCACAAGGAACATATGGAATGATGACATTCGCTTGTGCAAATCGTCAAACAAAGCCTCAAGAATCAAGCATGTGATGTAGAAAAAGAGGATAGGAAGAAACCACACACCCATACCATAGGTAAAGAAGATGAGGGAAAGTATAGTAAAACCAAACCATTTTTTCCAAGGTTTGATACCCGCAATGGTTATGTCCATGACTTCATGGGTAATTATGACACCAATTGCGCCGAATATAAAAAGGAAACAAAATATGATCACGCCTTTCTTTGCCTTCCTTTTCACTTTTTCTAAATCAACATTGATATTGATAGCGAGCAAATTACGAAGGAACTTCTCAAACCGCGATTTTCTTGAATCTCCTAGAGGCACACATAGCACAATCAAGCAGATGGCGGCACTCAGAGCGATCAAAAGACTCCACAAGCTAAATAAAATGTAGAGATAGAGACTTTCTCCAAGGAAACAATCGACAACGGACATAGTGAAATTCAGCCAGAAACCAGAAGCGACCACAACACAATAAATGCGGGATAGATACCCACAGTTCTGTTTCCGATCAGAGACATCCGCCAAATGTTTTAAACCAGTATTCCCGAAGTATGTTCCAAAGAACGCCATTATTTTTAGCACCGGACTGTATATTTCGTCAATTGTTTTAAGCAACAGTCCGTTTATATTTTCTTGATCTGAAGTCAAGTCGTCGGCTATCGGCAGGTTATTCTTCGTTGGCGGAACTGAAATCGAGAAATTCATTTCATGCTTCCCTCTCGCGGAAACTTCATTGGGCGTCACTCTTATTAAAGGCATGATTCAGCGATTATAAAACCTCAAAACAGAGTAAACCTCACTTCGTTATCCGTCTTAAATTCTAATTACTTTTTAATGTGTTTGACTTTCTTTTCCACTAATAAAATAGAGAGTTCACACCCTTATGGAAATTAGTACATTCATTTTCAACTGTAGTTAATTCAAGCCAGTTTATTATTATTATTACAATTCTGTTCTCTTAACTTTTATATGAAATTTGATTAATAGGGACACGAACGTGGTTTAACCATTGCACTACATTTGAGCTTTAAGAGTACCAGCAGAACATGAAACTATAATGTTATATGTTGATCAGCATCTAATGTTTGAAAGTCCTTAAGAAAGAAAGGTTTATGTGTACTTTGGATGTGAGTTTTGATATGAGAAGTTGACAGCTGTTTTCAATCCGATTTCCGCAAATACAGTTTCACGCAGTTTGTTTTCAAAGTACAGGTGAGACAAGAAACTTCAAAAAAGCAGCCTTGCCATTTTGCGATACAGATATTTCTAAAATTGTTCCAACTTATACACAGGAGTTGAGGGTTTTTGATACCTCGTTTTTCTACGACAACTAAACAGGCAATACAAAATAGAAAAAAAATATAATCATAAGAAAATAATTTGTAAATTAGGTAAAGTCTTCGTATTGGAACCCCCTCTGGTTTCCATTCAGGTTTATACTTATGAGTGATCTCACAGGAATAACTGTCTTTTAAGACGAGAAATTTAACAGCCTGCTAAAAATATATACTA
>JAHPZR010050374.1:0-16003 GCA_019787425.1 Platygyra sinensis | reverse complement strand
TAATGGTCCAAAAGCATTCCAACGAGTCGAAGTTTAAAATGACGCAAATTTTGGAACACTTGTTCAGTAACCTGACTTCCGGCGAAGTTTCAAAGCGGTGTCATTTCAGTCTAGAAATTTCAAGTTGAGTTCGCTGCAGCGATAGAGTGCCTGGTTAAGGCTTACATAGCAACTTATATAGTCAGCAAAACACTACTTTTTTCGCGGTCCGACCAACAACAGGACTTCGCATGGAATAGACAACAAACTGAATGAAACATAGTGCACAACTTGTCACCTTGTCGGCACAAAGACTGGCCTATGGTTCAATGCCATTAGAGCTCGCTGAAACTAGACCTAGATCCAATTTTCTTGAGTCGAGAAATGCTTTTTCCAAGGTACGATCAGCTTTTTTTTGCCCTATAAGCTTAACACCGAGGTAACAATATTAATTCCTAGCACAGACTAGTTTGGCGAAACCGCACTTAAACAAGACATCACATACCTGTCAACACCATGCGGAAATCACACGATCACACACTTTCGCTGCACTGCTTCAGGCTTACATAGCAACTTAAATAGTCAGCAAAACCATACTTTTTTCGCGGTCCGATAAACAACAGGATTTCGCATGGAATTGATTTTTATATCTGTCTGTATTTCCAAAAACATACCTAGGGAATTTGACTTGTCACTGATAATCTTGATACAATTCTCTCCTGGAGCTAGCTCTCCACAAGACTTATCGTAGCTCAAATAAAAGGAAATAACTCTTCAGTATGCCTTTCAAGGACAGGGAGACTAACTTCACCGTGTTTTCGTTGAATTACGAATTGTACAATTTAATTATAAAGACTCTTTGCTGTCTAAAGCAAGCACAACATTATCGCCACATACAACGATCCAAACGGACTACAATCCACCGTAAGGAAAAAGATGGCGACTGGTACATAATATAATGCTTTGCGCACAAAAACTCTAAAAGGGCGTATAAAAACGCAAAGAAAAATTGTAAGTCAAGTTCAAACTCGAAAAGAGCAGTGCTGTTAGTACATGTACAGGAACGACTGCCGTTAAACCATATCTTTCTATATGCCCAGTGGGCTTAGTTTGGTCCGCAAGGTATTGTGGTAAAACGTACAGCCGCCATCTTTTTTCATACGGTGGATTACGGGGCTAAATGACGTCCCGCGTCTGATGCATCTCAGAACGGCTTTACATACGATAATGAACGGCGCTTGCCAGCAAATCGTTAGACCTGCGCCTTCATTGGACTTAATGATGTCCTCCGGCAGAATTTCCTTAAACAGCAGTTATAGAAAGCTAATTGAACAACGCCGCCTCCGAGATACCGGGCGAAGCAATATTCAGCCGAGTGTAGCCTGGGTAAAACTTAACGCCAATTGGATAAGGGACTAAGGGAGTGGGGGTTGGGCCAAATAAAAAAAAAAGATAAGTTTCAGGCTAGGTAAGCTCTACAAACTTCTGTCATTAAGGAATGCCCCCCCCCCCCCCTCCCCCCTTTACGGAAGAAAAAAAAATCACCAGTTACATCACTGAAGGCGTTCAAATCTGCGGGTACGTTTTTGGAAAAAAACAGACAGATATTATTACAGACGAGTAAGTTACGTGA
Source organism: Platygyra sinensis (assembly GCA_019787425.1). Classification (NCBI taxonomy): domain Eukaryota; kingdom Metazoa; phylum Cnidaria; class Anthozoa; order Scleractinia; family Merulinidae; genus Platygyra; species Platygyra sinensis. Next base: position 14,391 of record JAHPZR010050374.1, on the reverse strand, counting down.
CATTTCTGTTCAATAATTATCACTGCACAATATCTAAAAGTAAACTGCTAAAAGGCACCGAAAACAGCTTTAGGCGCGAACTGATTTCAAATAACTCAGTGTCACTTGTATTCAGGCGGGCGTCCACATGAAAGCCGTATTTTGGCTGGGTATTATGTTTTTAATGCAAATATCTCGTTTACGTTTCAAGCAATCAAGAATCTCTATGCTCATTTCACATATCTATGTTTTGGTCGTTTTGTAAATTTTGGGGGGATTTTAAGGTATATTTGGAGATAAATAGTTTTTCTCAAAGGATTAGTAAAATTTATGGTAATAGGAAATTTTGAAGATTTGGTGTTGTTTTAAAATTAGAGTTTGAAGTTTAAAATTGGTAGAGACACTCCAAACAGTTGCCCAGCAACCTGGGGTGCCATTGTGCGGTCGGGCAACTGTCTGGTGGTGTTCCATAACCCTTTTTTTCCCTTCAACCTCACTTTAAACTTACCAAAATTTCATTTTAAATTCAGGTGTACCCACGCCTTAAAGAGAGGATTGTGGGTAGGGACAAAAACATAGGGGCAGGTCGGGGCGGGTAGTGGGGGGGGGGGGGGGGATACATATGTCTATATCCACTTGAAAACAAATCCCTAACAAGAAAGCAACCTAAAAAAAAAAAGAAAAAGAAAACCGACATGTGAACAACACAGTAAACAAGCTAATATTAGACAGGGGAAGTTGTGAAAATTTACACAAAAAGTTTAGGTTTGCCGACCCGGTTTTCATAACTTCAGGTTTAAGTATAAGTTCTAATAGCGTTATATCACGAAAGCCGTTCTCTGAGGTAGCCACCGTGGGAGGGGAATTCCAAATGCAAGTACTGAAAAAATGCACCGGGGAAGCCGTCCACTCCAAGTGGCTTCCTCCTCTCTCACTGTGTGGACATTTTCGAAAAGATTTCGCATTATATTTAAAAGTGGCGTATATCCTTTGATCTGTTGAGAGTGTAGAATAATTTATAAAACACAAAAAACATAGATAAGGAATCAAGATTTCACTTTTTAAATAATATTTGTCTGAAAAAAAAAATCCATGCAGAGGGTTTCACCTGAAAAAAAAATCCTCCACAAGTAGTGAGCGTAAAAAGGAAAACTGCAAAATTCGTGCATGCTGAAAATTTCCCACCAACACCCCCCACCCCCATCACTTTCTAATGGTCCGTCCCTAATTAGCCTGCTTGTGTAGCCGCGATGAATCATTAACATCCCGATTTCTTCTCCAAAATTTATTGCCGTTATTTTGTTCTGCACTTTGCTCAGATCCCATCAAACCCAAACAGACGAGAAGGCTCGTAAACTAAACGTAAGTTACATGTAAAGGTAAAGTCACATCACTGATCTACCAGCTGAGTACATGATGAACTTTGTCGGTTGCCATGAAAACCAGACTGCAACATAGAGTGCACGGTATGTAGCATTCGTATGCAGCTCCTAAGAATTCATTGCGTCGCATTTTTTTTTTTTTTGGACTTTAATGTTTACATGAAGAGAAGTCTTTTTCTTTTATATAAAATGCACGTATTTTTGTATCCAAAAAGCCATCACGTACGTTACCGTTACGGCTCTCTTCCGGATTATCCCTACTTCCGGGTCAGCGAACATCAACTTTTAGCGAAACTTTCGAAAACTTAAGGAAGTTCGGGCGAAAATGTTCTACTGATGATTCGATATATTTTCTTTAAGCTTCTGCTGCGGACATATATTGAGTTACTTGTTTCAAAAATGAAAAGAAATGAAAAAAAAAAAACGTTAACCCTTCAAGAGGCATTTGAAACCGCCACACAGATAAAGAACAGCTAAAAAGAACGGAACTCGATGGTTCCTTTTGGCAAAAAATTCAAACTTGAAATCGATAGATTTTCTTCATTATTTCGCTAAACGTAGACAATTGGTAGAGAATATGATCTTTTATGACGAGAAAAATAGGGCACCGAACATCCAAGATCTTTAAATCCTGGCCCTACTGATTGTTTTATTACTTAGCGCGCACTCGATCGATGTACGACGCGGCATGTGAATTTACGTGCTCAGTAAGAATGCGCACTAAGAATGTGCAAAAACAATTAGCGCGAACATCCTTAAGTATTCTCCTTATCACATTTTTTGCACTTATGCTCTGAAAAAATAAACAGAGAACTCTGGTTTTAAGGGTAAACATTTTGCCTAGTGATACTAACCATCTCAAAGCCTCACCAAGTCAAGTGGTAAGAAATTAACCCTATTCTCGATCGCCCACCAATAATAACCATAAATTAAGCGGACCGGAATTACGTCGAACGGTTTTTTACATAGCATCGGCGTTTTCCGCGGTGAAAACCCTTGCCTTTACGAGAGCTGAGTGACGTGACAGGATGTTATATTACTGAAAACGGGGTTATACCCAAGCGGGTTAAAATAGCAACTCATCAAAATGTTTCAGATTCTTGCTCGTGATGCTGTTGTTGATTATTCTTAATAACATTCAAACAAACAGACAAGCAAACAAAGAAGAAGACACATTTCGCAGGCACATGAGGGTAGCGTGTTCGTTTAATACCCAAACCGTCTTCTGGTCACCTCAAACTGAGCGTTTTTCGTAGCTACTTGTAGTTAACTTGCCATGAAGTGAGACATATCATACTAGATTCATTCCTTATTCAAAATAGAACTTATCGAGGATACTGACCGGTTGCTTGAAGCTCTTTGCATGTTAAGTTATCACTTATCAGTTCCTCCTAGAAATTGAACAAGCTCTCACAATCATAGGCATCAGTACATACCTTAGCATGGTTCTATTTCTTCAGGGCGGTCTTTGAAGGCAGTAACACAAATAGAATACACAGCTGTTTGCTCCATCCGGCCTTACATCGGATGCAGAAGAACCCTCATAGCTTGCATTGCGGTTTGGTCGTGACATTTGATTAAAAAGATATGATCCAAAACCATTGTAATACCGATTAAATATCAGTATAAGTGAGCTGGTAACTGGACCTTTACCGAAAGATCGCGTTTTTCTTCACTTAAATATACTTAACCTCTAACGAGGAGGAAGGAGACAGGAAGTTTTCCGGTAAACACCGCTGCTCCAGCGGCTAATTTTATCGACGTCTTGTGGATATTTCAAAAGCTGTGACCGAATAGCTTAGCGGTCTTTGCCGGGATCACTAGTCAACTGAGACAACTGCATATTGATTTACATTTAAGAGTAATGATCGCTATGTTGTTGCTATGAGCCACAAACCTAGGACTGAAACGAGTCAGTTTTATTACAATAGTGTAATAACGGAAGTTGATATCAGATGTTTTTCGCTATTTCTGAAACTAAGTGAAAAAGTGATAAAAAATATCCCTGCGGAAACATCCGGTTTGACTTTCGACAACGTAATGATTGCAATTAAGAATTTGATTATGCATGAGCCAATTTTCAAATTCAACATAATATAAAAGAAACGGCAACTAATATCACTGCCGTCGCTTGAAAACGTAAATACGCTTATATTGATCCTAGCTTAAACGGCGATAAACATCGTTTTACAACGGATTTCCGTCGCTTAATTGTGACTGAGCTCTATTTACACACAGTAGTGCTTGGCTGGTTATCAATTATTCGCGTCATTAAGTTAATTCGGTCGTGGCCCATGCTCCAGTCACGCAATATAGACATTTTACTTCTGCAATTTTCAGTTTAAGTAGAGACTATTTAAAATAACTTTAAGAGATTCCTTTGGCCCTGATTAAAGATCTACGCTTTCGATACTTAACTGACAAACGGGAAAACTGTTACAAAAGTTTTTCATACATCTTGCAACGATGTCACACTGATCATGCATGTTGGGCTCTTGTGTTCTTACGTGGGAGTCCACTTGGGTCTGCTTTAAGATCAAAGCTTTCGATCTAAACAAACAGGCTATCTGACCCGGAAATAGAGCACGCAATGACGTCAATCGGTGCATGTTGGGCTCGAATGGACCAATCAAATTTGTGTGTGGTGCTTAAAACTTTACTTTTAAAGCGCTTTATAGCCGTAAGGCAAATCACATGTGATTTTACTTTAAATCGATATAGTCTCTAAATGAAAATTGTCAAAATAAAACTGCGTTTAACCAATTTCATGGCACACCCCGCCTTTTGAGTAATCTCTAAGTATTTGACTTTTTTCAACATCAGTCTTCCTACAAGGCGATGCATGCAGCTTACAACCCCGTTGAATTGAAACTTACTTAGCACTGAAAGGTTATTCCTAATGTAACTGTATTACATGGCTAAATTCAGAACAGGGAACATCCCTTTCAGTAGTTTCGAAATGCTCAGCACTTTTATTTGTCTATAAATACGACCGAATTCCATTAGACATCAAATCAATATTGTGTGGCTCAACTAAGCAATCGACGAGGCGGAATATGGCTAGACTATCAATATTGGTGAGTCTGATGTGAAGTATATATGAAATAATTCATATATTTGAACTGCGGTTGTAGATCAAAGTGAAGAATGATCATCGCAGTAAATTTTCCAATTTAAGCAATTGGAAAGAAGAAGCCTGAAAAAATCAAGGCTTCAACGGGATTCGAACCCGTGACCTCCGCGATACCGGTGCGATGCTCTACCAACTGAGCTATGAAGCCACACATTGGGAGCGAGGTCAATTTATTGAGTTCATTCTCCCCTCAGGAGTGATATGATGTGAAGTATATATGAAATAATTGGTGAGTCTGTTGAGGATTTAAGCTCTTTAAAACTCTTTGCCGACCATTATATAGTCGTTTCAAGGTGCCTTTTTCAGTATTTTTGTTTCTTAACGAACGCAGTTACTCTAAAAGCTATAACTTAACTACAAGTGCAGGACTAATTTTGTTAGAACCTTGGCTATCCCATGAAATTTTAAGTTTTTTAAGGATGTTCAAAGCAAATAAAATCAGAAAATATCAACTTAAATCAATGTTAAAACCGTAGACGGGCAGTATTCAGCCAAAAGGAATTGCGTATGGTTAATATGGAGCATGATTGAGACGGGTATTGCGAAGACTCTTAGATCTCAGTCTTTCAAGGAAGTATCGGATCGCAAAATAAAGACAAAGAAACTACAACCAACACTTTTTTCAAGATGTGCTGCGCTGTTGGTGACGCTACTCTTTTCCTTCAAATTCAATGAAATATTTAAAGTACAGTGTTGTAGTTTTTAAATAAAGATAGAAATACGATTAACTACCATGAGTATGTTTCGTCAAAACGTATCGTGTGGCAAGCAGAGAAAAACGCGAAATGAAGAAACACTTCCTAGATTTATCAATGACGGACCAGCCACTGTGATAGAGCCGGAGACGTTTTTATCTATATTTTACTTTGTATCGATCCAAACGTTGGTTGGAAATACAGAAAAAAGACAAACAGGAACATTATTTTTCACAACGGATTAAACGTAACTTTGTCAAAAATCATATGTATGCATGCTCCACGAGACTCATGACGTGATCAAATACCTTGTAATTATGTTAAAGCTCGTGGTTAAAAAACTTAAGTTTGATTAAAAAATAGCCTTAACCCATTTCTTCTCAGTTTTCGCAATTTGTCAGACAGGTTATCCAATCGACATTACGATAAATAAAAGAAGAGTGGCACGTCCCAAAAAGAACTCGCCTGCGCATTCTTTAAACACTGATTCGGCTTTCTTGCTTCAGGTCCGTATGGTCATCTTACAGTGCTTCTTGCGCTGGTGTAGTGGGGGGGAAATGAGACGCGCACTTGAATCGTTTAAGAGGCTGGGTGAAGATAAAAGATTCCTGAAATTTGAGTGGGACGAACACAAGAAAGCGTTTAACCTTTCGTTTACTGGATCTAAAACTGACCCTGGCACAAGTAAGTAACCTCTTCACTTACTGACTTAATCCTTCCAAGTTAGATTCCTAGTGGAGCAAAGGGCATTTTGAGACAATGCAGGATCTGTCTGTGTGTTTTATGTCGGTGCCTTCTTCTTGTTATGTATATCATACCCATACTAATGCGTCACTTTTATGAATAGCCTTCATCTTCAAACATGAAAATGATTCAGTCACCAACCAGTACACCATGCATCCCGCTGGGAGGCCCAACTACATCCTGGCTGTTGAAGGAAAAAGCTTAGTTGTGAAGGTGAGCATGTTGTTGGCTTCATTGCCATACATTTCAAATTATTACGATCTTACTGAAGCAAATTGTTATTGGCGTTTTTAATCAATATTAAACAGATTTTTTTTTTCTTTAAGTGCCCATATCGTCAAAATTTTTATTTTCCCATCTGATCCTATATTCCATGCAATGAACTTTGGCGAAAAAAAAATTTCGACTTGGATAAAAAGCGATTCTTTTTTATGAAGTTTTAAAAACCTGAAAATCCTATTTTATTGCGGTCTACCCGTGCTGCTGATCACATCATCGACTTGCTCAGATTTGTGACGTAGATTAAGAAACACGTGACCTCAAGCTTGATTTATCTCGCTTGTTTTATCTCTGTAAATTTAGCTTCGCAGTCTAGGCAAAATGCTCGCTTCCAGCATTTGGTATGAACTACTAAGTTTAATTTGCAGAGGTGAAACAAGCGAGATAAGTCAAGCCTGAAAGCCAGGCTTGACTTAAAAACTTTGAAACAAGGGGAAGACTGGTGCGAAAGGTGGACCAAAATGGCGGCAAATTTGAACGTTTTTAAAGCTTCTAAAAAAGATTGCATTTTATCCAAATCGCATTTTTCTTTTGCAGAAGTTCATTGGGTGATTAATAGAATCAGATAAGAAAATAAAAAGTTTGATGATATGGGCACTTTAACTCAAATTGTGAACACGATTACTTCCTGACATTTTGGGTCTATCATGTCGTTCCGCGTCAAACTGATCGGTAAAGCAATGTTCACCGAAGTAACAAAACTTAGCTTGCTTTTGTCACAACAATGTAGGCACAAGATTCATTAAAAATAACAGTGTAATAAAGTTTAAAGTATAGATGTATAAAGTTTAGATGTGTTTGTAGTCAAATGTACTCTGAAGCTGAGATACTAAGGACGTTCCCTTAAAGAGCAGTCTAAATAACTTGTTTACATTTTGTCTTGTGTTATGTCCAAGAAGCACTGTTTTAGCCGTAATTTGATTAAGAAACTAATGTAGGGTTTCTCCATATCGAAGAGCAGTATTCAAGATTGCCAGGGATTTCTAGCGTCAAATCTTAATTTATCAAAATGGTGGAATATCTAATTAAAAACGCAAAGAGAATGAGCAATGACACAACTACAGACTGAATGTTAACCCACTGTTTCTAGTTGGGGTATCAATTAAGAATTTTCGTTTGTTCTAGATGTTCAAAGGAGCTATTATGTAGATGTGTACATCAGTATGAATGGTCATTCTTGTTCCCTGAGGACGCGCTCCCTTTGGTCAGAACCAAGAAAGTCCGCCATTCCATTCACGGACCTCCCGTCACTCTGCGCATACTCAGGGTTAAGTATGGCAAATGTGATTGGCTGAGAATACGAAACGAACTCTCTGCGCATGCTCAGAAAATTGGACCTTCCCAGAGGTCGCGATTCTTGGCGCTGACCAAAAGGAACGCGGTATCTGGGGACGAGAATGCATGAATGGCCTGCGGAACTCATTCATGAGCACAGCACGCGCATTGGTAACGCATTTGTTTTTGATGATGAGCTCTACGCTTACTACCGCTTTCTTGTTCTTAATTTGCAGACATTGCCAGATATCACAATGCACCCAGATATGAGCAAATACAAATTTTTGAACAAGAGAGTAAGTTTTCATTACTACGACAACGGAACCAGGAAAGACCATTACCACGTGATTCAGTCCCAGGCGATTCCTCGGAAGAATATCAAAAGTAGCAAGTCTGGGAAGGTCTCCTTGACTTTCAAATGAAAAGACTGTGGAGCCTGGATTGATATCAAATCTGTTGAGTAGTTTTTCTAAGGCAATTGCCTCCTGGAATCTTCACTGAAGCTCAACTGAACACTGTTTACAGGGTCTAATGAAAAAGTTGCTACGAATTTCACATTATTAAACTAATTTAAACAAATTTGCTAATTTATAATTGCTGGATTTGCTGCACATAATTTTGCGTGCTTTCACTTGCTGGGAACGGTTGCTCCTTTTGTTATAACCAAGTCCTAAAAGAACAGAGAATTGTTTCGGGTCAGTAAGCCCGAGCAACCAATAGCTTTTGAATAATTAACTTCGGTTGGATTTTCCTCGCTAGTTTTCCTTACCCACCAACCTCTCCTCGTGGTCCCCTCTTAGCGAGATTGCCTTCCAAGAATTATAATAAGACTGGGTGCCAGTTGATTTTTACTGAAATTCTTCGATATAAAAGAAAAAAACGTTTCACACAAAATAGCTATCACTGGAGATAAACTGGTATGGTACGAATTGATTATGTCACTGAATGTATTCAAACACCACAATTAGGGAGCTTAAGCAAACCACGACGACAACGGCAACGAGAACGTCACCAAACAAAAGGTTTAGTGTGCAAAACAATAGCTGTGCACGTGCGTTATAAATAATTTCTTTGCCGTCGTCTGCAAAACAACGACGTGGAATGACCAAGCTCTGCGTCGTTTACGGAACGTAAACCGAACAGAGCTAGAGAATCGCGAATTTGGCTGGTGAAATATCAATTCATTTTTTCTTGGCGTCGTCCTCGGCTTTGTCGTCGTCGTCGTTCCTCAACTTTCCCTAATGAGTCAATCTGTCGTGTTCTTGGACAAGACACTTCCCTGTCAGATAAGTGTATCAGAATGAATAGCATCCTACCTAAGGGAAGTTCAAGCTTGTAGTCCGGCGTTCTTTCAGGGTACCCTGAGGAATGGGTCACGGATAGTTGGCCATCAGGTGCACTTAACTTTGACATTAACGTTTTAAGACCAAACAGTTGCTAAGTTAAAACGAAGTAGTTACTCAGTTATCCTGCCGTAGCTTAATGCTGGACTGGGGCCCGTTTCTCGAAAGGCCCGGGAACTTTTCGCGCTTGTAAAGCCATTGGAAAATCTCGAACCTTGTCGTTACCGAGCTGTGTTATTCACATATTCTTAATACGAACAGAGGTTCCCTTCATACAAGAAGTTTCAGACATATAGACTTCTCCGTTTTTAGATAAAGATGGTACTAAAAATGGCTTTACGAGCCCGAAAAAATTTCCACGGCTTTTGAGAAACGGGCTCTGGCCAACTATACAGATTTGAAGAATATAAATAATTTATAATCTTAAAAGAAACCCACTTTATTTTGTAAATAAGGTCCGGTTGAAATATGGAGTAAGCTGAAGACAATTGAAATGCAATGCAATTTATGTGTTCTGCCTAACTTGACTTAATGTTGTTATGCTGGAGTCATTACCTGCGAGACTAAAATCAACAAATTTGTTGATCATCTGAGTTTCGGTATATTAATATATTTGGTGCATGTATATCACACAATATACACATGCTTTATTTAACATTACTATAAACCTAGCGGAAGATGTAATCTGTAATAAACATATCAAATTAAAATTCTATTCATATCATAGGTCTTCAATATATTTTTTATCCGCAGCTCGATAAAGGTGCTGGAACCTAGGGGAAAAAAAAACGCGAGCTACATTACTTATGCTTTAAAGTTCAGCTTTTATGGCTTCAAACGGTGGTTGATAGAGTGGTTTTCAATTTTGTGTCGAAACCATATCAGGCAATTACTTTGGTTTTGGCTTTTACTTGGTTTTAGAACGGCGGGCTGAGAAGTCTAATTGGTCAGTGATTTGTTTAGTTTTGATTTTACGACACTCAATTGAAGACCGCTCTAAACAAACGTCTTCCAAACTAAAATGCGTTTTTCCAAACTTCGCAATTCGGTCGAAAAGACCCTATAATTAACAGAAAAAAAACTGTTTTCCGAGCAATAAAGACAGTATTTCACGGTGAGCACAGTACGAGTTGGAGAAGATTACCAATAACCCAACGAAACTGCGACTTCTAGCCATCACGATAAAACCTTAAATTTATTCGGAACAGATTTAAGCACTTAAAAACCTGAGTTAGAAACTACAAGCAGGTATCTGATGAAAAAATAAGCTACTTTTAATACAGTATGAATCTAACAACACTCAACCAAAGGGTGATTTGGCCTCGAAAGATTCCTAACATTAACACTGTAAAACCTACATCTAAACAAGTTACATTTAAGAGGCAATCCCCATTTCTGCAATATTATCTAATTTTGATATAAAATACAACTAAATCTTAAGCACTCAGAAATTCTGCATCTTAATCCAGTTAAACATAGGGATGCAGAATTTCTGCATCCCCATTGGTGCAATATTAGGCAATTTTCACACAAAATACAACTAAATCCTAAGCACTCAGAAATTCTGCATGTTAATATATTTGAGCAAGGGGATGCAGAATTTCTGCATCCCCATTTCTGCAACATTACATCGCGCAGAATGCCTTGACATCATAAATTATTCATAATCGTCGAAGTGACAAATTTTAAATACGAATGCGCGTTCAATAGGCCAGAATAAGAGAAGAAAAGGCCCAAACTGGCTAAGTGGGATTGACAAAAATCGCTTTTCTGATTTCCTGACGCTCTAAAATAGAATTCGGCATACGGCTTTTGGAAGAGTAATGATTAAACTACAATTTGAGCCTAAACCAAAGGAGATTTAGGAAGTATAAGGACTATCCCTTCGCAGTTGAAAAACAGTAAAATTGGACGATTTTAAGTATAAAGTTTGTTTTCAACAGCGCTTTATTGAAAATTAAAACCGCCTTGCAATATTCGGCATACGGCAAATTGAAGATGGATCTTTTCTTAAACAAAATCCGCTTTAAGTTTGGTAATTGATGCGCGAGAACCACTATCCCGTTCAGTTTGAAAACTGCCTGGTCAAGTCGCGTTTGAAAATGGCGCGTTCTAGGTAAGCGAGCCATTGTATTCAGCTCAGGACTGAATAACAATGGCTGTCAAAGCTAACAATACCCATTCAAGAAAACCATTTAGATGTAAATGAGTACCTATTTGCCGCGAACTTAAAACTGGTCTCCCAGCTGAGTCATTCGCTCATAACCCGCAATGGGAGGAAGGTAAAAACGCCAGTGATCGGGAGCTCTTTTCAGAGCTCTTCATAGCGAGATGATGTCACGGCAATTGGTCAAGAGTAAACAATGTCCGTTCGAGTGAGCATGATCTAACCCGCGCTGTCTTAATACTTCGCGAAAATGAGCAGCAAAAGCCGTCGATTGTTTTCAGAGTTTTTCAAATAAGATAAGCGGCCATCGATCGATCAATGGATTTTGTTTGACTTTGTTGTCATGCGACCGTAACTGAAGTAAATAGCGCGCAACACTACAGCACGCTCAATAATATTTTAATAAAGAGGTTTTATGGGTGGTTCATACTTTACGTCTAGTAAAAGCTGTCGATAGAGTTCTAAGTTTTTCACTTACAATCGGCCATCGATCGATCAACGAACTAGTTTGTTTGGCTTCATTGTTATGCGATCATGCGAGCGCATCGAATGAATAACGAACACTCACTACAAGCAAGCAAACAAATATGTTTACACTCAATTCCTCCTTAAGTGCGCAAATGTTTAATAAAGAGGTTTACGAGTGGCCGCCCCGCGCTAAACTACAGAATACCGGACCACTTTTAATCATCCACCAAACGAGCCGGCTCGTATAGCTCGGTCTTCGTTCTTTGATTTACTACCGAGCCAAAAGAGCCGCTAAATATATGAACCCAAGACTTAACGTCATACAAATTATTTCTCGTTCATTATCCACTACTGACGCAAACTCGTTCTTTTATCCGCTACCGACCCAAACAAGCCGCTAAACATATGAACCCAAGACTAAAAATCTTACAAATTATTCCTCGTGCTTTCATCTACAGCTCAGCCAAACGAGCCGCTACACGAAGTTGTCTCAGTGATTCTGGCCCTGCATGCTTTAGATGTAGGGCTCATAGTCTACATGGTCAAAGCCGTCGATAGGTGTCAAAGTTTTTCAAATTCGATCGGCCATCGATCAATGGGAGCATCATCAATATGGCGAAAAGAGAGGTTAGGGAGAGAGAATTGAAACGAAGAATTTCTAACGATACAAAGGAAATTTTTCAAGAAACTAGATCGAACGCGATCCAAGAATAACCCCATTTTTTAGTTTTCTCAAATCAGTTGCGTCTGGTGCAACAAAGCATACTCTTTCCGTCACATTAGCCAAACTTTGTAAATTAGGATTTAGACACAAACGATTGTTTTGCTCAAGTGCAGAGATATTATAGGGCACGCGATTTCAGCTCTTTTTTTATATGGATGAATAACAATTTTTTTTCTAACCAGTTCTTGTTTTCACTCGATGTTTTTTCTGGGATTAGCGGTGAATTTAATTTTGAGAGGTCCGAATAGGCTAAACAATAGCGAAAATAACACACAAAAAGTTCATTGTTTCAATGCTCCGCCTTCTTCAAGTTAATGAGGGAGGTCATAATCCCTACGAGAAAAAGCGCGCGTTTATTTTAACCAATCAGACTCGCCTCCTTGCGTTTATTTGAATAATAATTGAAAATATGGCAGACCCATGAACTGCAAGTAAATGTCACGAGAACAATAGCCATTCTGCGCGATGAGCTAATTTTTATATGAAATACAACTGATTCCTAAGCACTCAGAAATTCTTCATCTTAATCCATTTGAGAATAGGGATGCAGAATTTCTGCATCCCCATTTCTGCTATATTAGGTAACTTTCACACAAAATACAACTAAATCCTAAGCACTCAGAAATTCTGCATCTTAATCCATTTGGGCCAAGGGACGCAGAATTTCTGCATCCCAATTTCGGCAGTATTGGCCAATTTTCATATAAAATAAAATTAAATCCTAAACACTCGGAAATTCTGCATCTCAATCCACTTGGGCAAAAGGATGCAGAATTTTTTCTGGGCTCAGTGGCTTTCGTCCTGGCAAAGCACAGCAGTCAAGTTTTGCAGCAACTTAGTGCGATCTTGTGTCCCTGTGCTAACCAGAACAGCACGACGTCCACTTTCTACAGCAGCTACAAATGCATTCCCTGCTAAAGGCAAACTGTGGAAACAATGAACACAATAATTATTGAATTCGAAGTAATGATCACAATGATTATCAATTTATAACACCCGTTTACCCAAACAGTCATTGTTCTCAAATTACCGGTAAATTTGGATTGTAACCATGGCAGTAAAAAATGCGTTGATATCTTCTTGTAAATTTTTCCTTGCTCTGAACGGCGAAACGAAAAAACCTGCACTACCTATGGCAAAGTGTGAAATGCTTTTGAAACGCTTTTCTAGAGCAAAAACGGCCAAGTGTCGGTTGACGTGACATCTAGCTACAATCTTGGACAAAATAAATGAGAAATTAAGACCACCCCTCCCCCCATTTCAATGATGGAAAAAATAGCGCGCTTTGTTAGGCCGCGAGTTCATCATTGATTCGGTGGGAGGGGTGGTTATATTTCTCATTTTATTCTGTTCAAGATTGTAGCTACATTATATTTTGACCTCGCATGTGCACAATGTAACGCGATACAGATACCAAACACTTTTAACATTGATACCCCAATAAATTCGAAAACGGAAATGTCATAAGATAAAATTTAAGAATAATACACGAATATTTTCAGCCTAAAATCGGCAGAAAAATAAGGATATTCAGCCTGGGCCGGAAAAACAACATTCTTATATATAAAAAAAAGTGTATGCCCAGTTCAGTGTAAAATGGGGTTGACTAGCCTACACGACTTCTACGGTTCGTGACATTTGCCGTTCTCTGTTGGGTCACTCGTAAGACAATTTCCGTCAATGTCGTGTAAAACATTTGCCAGATACAAAGTCTCTCTGGAAAGTTAATTCTTGCAAAATGAGCCAAAAATCATACAAGGTATAACGCAGTCTCCATAAATAATAGTTCGCTTCTCATACCAATTCTATATCCAGTTCAGTGTAAAATAGGGTTCACTAGCCTACAAGACTTCTACGGTTCGTGATATATGCCGTTCTCGTGAGACAATTTCCGTCGACGTCGTGTAAAACATTTGCCAGAAACAAAATATTTTAGGGCGATCTTAGTCTCTCTCAGTGGAAAGGTAAATTCTTGCAAACATGAGCAAAAAATCATGCAAGGTATAACGCAGTAGTCCCCATAAATAATGGTTCGCTTCCAATATCGTCCTCTATTCGTGCGAAAGCGGGTAGGTCGGAAAGTTGAAAGAATCGGCAATCACAGCAACATCCGGATATTCAAAATTATGAATATATAAACTTCAATTCTCTGTAGGCCCTCTTTCGTTTCCGGTCACCTTTAAAACAGATCTAATCAATTTC
>JAHPZR010050373.1:17500-34422 GCA_019787425.1 Platygyra sinensis | reverse complement strand
CTTTTTGTATTATTGAGGCGCTTGATTTGAAGCAAGTGTTGAAGACGTTAAAAGTAATTATGTCATTCATGGAATGTGACGCGAGTCACACTAATTTCTGTTTTACTGACCTATGTCAGTGACCAGACCCAAGCTCCCACTCAGCCAAATGTGGAATCATGTAACTTATGTTTATTCATTAAAAGCTGCTGAAAGGTCAATGTACTAAGAACTCAGAGCTTTGTAGCGTGCGCTGTGGAGCTGAATTTGGCTTGGAATTTAACTGAAACAGAGCGCTTAACCCTGCACTATGATTCTGTGGAGGAATTGGGTGGCTAGCATGCTTTCAGTGTCTTTTTTTTTGCTTCAAGCAGAAGTCACTTGAGAATCAAGTGTGTAACCTTTACTCTTTGTTTTGAGAGGAAACTCAAAAGCGATAAATTGAATAGAAAAGACAACAAGGCCTTGAGCCAGTTATTTTTTATTACAAAATTTACCAAAACTTAGGCTAAAATGTCTATTGACGTTTTTCCCAATACAAACCCTACATAACACCTCCACATGCTAAAAGGCGAGTCACCTTTCCCATAATGAAACTCGATCATTATGTAACACTAGATGACGGCTGTAACTATGTCACGCTTCATGAGCTGAACGTTCCCATAAAGGTAAAAAATAATAACGCCTCAATGAGAGCTTGGGCCGCTGTGCCACACACAGTGCGAAAAGTTCACTTCACCTATCCTCTTTGTGCCTTTGTGGCACATAGGGCCTTCACAGAGCTTTTCCACTCCTCTTGATTGGTTGCTGCGGTCCGCACCTCCTCCCGTGACCTCCAACTTGCCTCTTGCCTTTCTTTCTCTACTGTATGTCTCCAAGTGGTTTCTGGTCTTCCTCTTCTCCTTTTACCTTCTGGTGCCCAGCTCATAGTAACATTGCTATCATCATTGCAATCTCTCCTAAGCATATGACCAATCATTTTCCATCTATGAGACATCACTTCCACACTCAGTGGCTTCATGCCCACCCTTTTCAGTAGTCTTTGGTACTGACATGGCCTTGCCATCAGATTCGGAGGATCTTTCTAGGGACCTATTATGGAATACGTTCACTGCTTTATTATCTCCTTTGTTCATCTTCCATGTCTCAGATCCATAGAGTAACACTGGCACTACCAGTGTTAAGACTGAAACAAGTTAATTTTTAAGCACAGTTGTAAGATTAAAATTACATATTAATGTTCAAATAAAAATTGTTTGCGACCTTTTCTCCTCTAGCCTTTCAAATTCTTGTAACATGCACAATCGTTCCTACACATGTTAGCCCCTACTTACAATAGGTAGAACTTTTCTGCTCTTGAATCATGAAATAGTTTTTTCTTACTGCATAGCTCTGGTAAAATCCGTTGAAATTCCCTACTAAAACATTCCTGAAAAAATGACTTTGAAAATACAAGTTTAAGGCAAGATAATAACACAGCAAGAAATAGCCACCCCAAAACAGTCAATACATAAGAACTGTTTAGCTTGATTCTTAATCAGATAATAATATTGACTGTGTTCTGTTGTAGGTGCTGTTTGTTATGAATCCACACATTCAACCAGTGGCCTCAAAGATTCATGAGATGATACTCTCTCATCCATTGGCCATGGGGAATTTAGCTCCAGCACTCATGAATTTTTATACAGGTACATTCTCTTGATTAAAATAAGTATGTAAATACAATAGATTCCTGCCTTATGATATACCTATCAACCTCCCACATTGTAACCAATTAGCTATTTTAATAAAGCTCTTTGATACAACTTTCTTGATTTTTTTTTCTTGTATTCTCTATACAGATGTAGAAACAACTGGTAGTTCAAATGAGTTTTACGACAAGTTCAGCATACGGTATCACATCTCTATTATAATGAAAAGTTTATGGGAAGACGTGAACCACAGGCAGGCCATAATGAAACAAAGCAGGTGAGCTTGACTTAATAGTTTTAAGAGTTCTATACTTGCATAACGTTTTTCAAAGTAATGTCGTGGCTACAGTAAAGCATGAGAATAGTACACATGCAAGAGCTTTTTTTGTCTGCAAGCTGATAACTTATTGGTCACTTTTGCTTGGATCCCGCAAGACACATATTTTTCCAGCACTTCTTTGAGGCAGGTTTTTACAAACACAGGAACTTCTTTGTGGTAGGATTTTTGAACCACAAGAACCTCTTTGCGCTAACTTAAGAAGACAGTACTCACCAAGGCTCAAGCATGGTCGAATTTATATTTTTCCAGCACTTACCCTAAGAAGTGTTAAAGCGACAAATTCACAACTCCAAACAAATTAAACTCTAAGTTGATACTGAAGTTTTTTCCCCTGTGTTAACCGCTGCTATGAACAGCCAAATGGCTTATAATTCTGACTGGCCACAGTTTTTCTCATAAAATTAGTCATAAGATCAGTCTCACAATAAATTTAACTGAAAACAAGAGTTGCCTTGATCTTATTTTGCTTTTATTATGAGAGATATGGGCCAAATCATAGCAACAAAATCTCTCTCCGCTCACGAAACAGCCATGTTTGAAAATCGACTCATACTCATGATCAGTATTGAATAAATCTACATCCTGTATGCCAATGGATGTTTCTGTTGATAGCGGAGCTCCTGTAGCCCAAAGGGCCTTCAAGCATAACCCCATTCTCATATAGGAAAAGAAAGAAACCCATGAATTGATTTTCTCATGGTTATCATGGCTTGTATTGCTTGTTGGCACACAGGCAGAATGGTGACAGCAACGCAATGGCGTAGTCATGCAAGATTGCAGCCATACTCCAGCTAATAGGTTGAACCTTGATTTATATAACATCCTTTGATATTGGACATCCATGTTATGGTCAATTCACACCTGTCAAAACAAGGTATTTGTTGACCAATATCACATGACCATATTGTGGGCACAAGTTTAAAAGCTCATTGAGGTCACATGTTTTTTCTAAGTTGACTGCTGACCAAGTGCTGGTTTTAGATTGGATCGTGGGTTATTGTCAGGTCTTGTAAACAGGGCCAGGTTGTTTGGAAGCCTGTTAACGCTTACCCAAGATTAAAAGTTTTTTTTTTTTTTTTTTTTTCTTTCTTCGTGAATGCAATTTTATTTACAGGACAAAACACTTACACTACTTACAATACTAATATTATACTTACATTTACATTTACATTGCACTACACATACTTACACTACAAGCACTACTTACAAAACATATAATGCAATACCTAATTAAATTACAGTTGGCCTACTTACAATTTTTTTTATCATTAGATTTTACAATGCACAGGCTAAAGAGTGAACATATATTGCACATTACCTTTCAACAACACCACTTTCCGTGTTATTGGCGCCATTCATTAATTACCACTGCATTACCACTTTTAAAAGGATAGTAATAATAAAAATAATAATTTGGTTACAGGGCGCTATGAGAAATCAAACCTTTAACATTGTTCTAAGTTATCGATATATTTTCTGCATTTAAGATTGTGACTGGACTCTTTGTTATTTGATTTCATAACCTGAGCTTCTAACTGGTATACGTAAGCCAGGGTTTTATAAAACACTTTAAAGGATGGGCAAGTGCTATTTTTTCGGCATTCATAAATATGCTTTTTTGCTACAATTAAAAGGTGATTGAGCAACAAGAAATCGTCTTCTCTATTCCAAATCCCAAAGAGTTTATCAATATTAGAAAGTCCATCTAAAACTATGTTTACATTACTACACTAACGAATAAAGTCCAGCCAAAAATTATTAGTGAATGGGCATGTGATAAATAAATGCTCTAGGGACTCGCTCTCTGCACCACAGAATGTACATAATGGTGAAGCTGTCAAACCAATTTTGTGTAGAAGAGCATTCGTGGTTAAGTATCTATTAAGAATTTTATACTGAAACTCCCTTGATTTTGTGTCGTTAAGTACTTTAAAGGATAAATTATATATTTCTTTCCATTCTAAACACACACTGGAATATTGCTCCATATATTTCGCTTGCGCAGTTGGGGTGGTTTCGTACTTGGATCGTATTTCTCCATAAATGTCTTTTGATGCGGCTTTGTCTATCAATACCTTCTGATCCTTTTGAACGTAGCTTAATATGATCTTTCAGGACAAACGTTTTATCGCTTTTTTGCCCACATAATGCCAAAGAATTCCGCCATTGCAGAGGTAGTGCATCGATAACTTGCATCAATAGAAACACCTCTATAGGTGTAAAATGTGAGTTGTTTGAGGATTGCTTAACAATTAAGTCATTGCTTTCGCTTACCAGATCTTCAAGTGTAATGATTCCTTTTTTAAATAAGGAACGATGAAAAATTGATTTATTGTCAACACAAATGTGTTTATTATTGGTAAATGTGTTTATTATCTGGTATTGTTGTTCAGGCATTGAACTCTGACAGTTGTTGCCGCGGAATGTTCAGCAAAAATTTGAAAGCATTCCTCGTAAAATCTCGGTAGTTTTATAGGAAGTTTCTTAACATCGAATCCACATCCTAAGACCAATTTACCTCCGACTGGTCTCAAATAATGTAGGAGAATAGTCTTCCAACTGCTTTGTTGTGAATTAACAAATTTTTTACAACATAAGATTCGCTGTGTTTTAATGGCCGATTCTAAGTGCGGTGCTCTTAGACCTCCCTTTGCCACGTCGCTTATGAGGGTTGATCGTTTTACTTTATCTTTTCCTTTCCAAATAAAATTGAAGAGAATTTTATTTGCTTCCATAATTATGTCCTTATGTAAACAAACTAAGCCGGCTCTATACATAAAAATTGGAACAGCAAATGTTTTCACAATTTGAATTCGTCCCAGAATTGTTAAATTCCTTCAGTTCCAAAACCGCAGCTTTTCGCTTATAGATTTTAACGTTTCTTCAAAATTTAGCTTAAAAGTTTTAGATTAAAAGTTAATTGAATTATAAATTTTTCCTGAAGACAAATGTTTTTGACGGATTTTGTTTTGTGTATTTTGAGATCGATCAAACTCAAAACAATGCCAAATAATATACAGAAAACATCAAAACTCAAATCTAAATTCTTGCTTATCTAGGGTTAGCTTGATCAAGCTTTGAAAAACCTGGCCCAGGTGCTCTACCTGAAGGCTTGGCTAAATCTAAATATTACTTTTTTTCTGGCAAGGGAGGCGCAGTGGCCTCATGGTTAGTGCGCTCAACTCTGGAGCAAGCGGTCCAGGTTTGAGCCCTGGCCGGGGACATTGTGTTGTGTTCTTTGGCAAGACACTTTACTCTCACGGTGCCTCTCTCCACCCAGGTGTACAAATGGGTACCGGCAAATTTAATGCTGGGGGTAACCCTGCGATGGACTAGTATCCCATCCAGGGGGAGTAGAAATACTCCTAGTCGCTTCATGCTACAGAAACCGATAAGCTCAGGGCTGATGGCAGGGCTCGAGACTAACGGTAGCCAACTAGCCACAGACTAGTGAAAATTCCATTTTGGCTAGTGGTTTTTGCGCTTCACTAGCCATTATGGCTAGTGAAAATTTGTGAGCACTGGAGGCCCAGAGAAAACCAATTAAATGTTAATTTCAAATTTGTCACAAAACGAAATTAAGTCAAAGCGTGCAGAATTTAAAACATTGGCTATAATATATATCAATTCCAGGCTGTGCTCTAGCAGCTCCCGGTCGCTCAGCTTCCGTCTTTGAGCAACAAGGAAAGCATATACCTAGTCAGCCTGTCAGGCGACCTCCTTTTTAAGATTTAAGTTAGAGATGAAAACAGTCTCACAATAATTTGTCTTTCCCTTTTTGATTTCTTGTGTTGCATTGAAGTTAACAAGGCAAAATGGCTCAATTCAGAATGTTTAAATCCATCTGTGAAGTCAAAACATCGGTCATTCAATGGCTCGGCTCGATGCGTATGTGAGTTCGTTTAACACTGCCTTGCAGTGATACGGAAAGCAGTTTCCTTGTATAATTCGTATAGCGTCAACAAAAAGTCTTCTTAGTTCTTGTGATTTGTATAATGTACCTTAAAAGTCCCTAATTGAAGGAGAATGTGACAACTAAAAAATCAGAAGCAAAGAGGGAAAATGGCGTAATTTCTCTACATATAGCAACTATTTTAACTTCAAAAAACATGTAAATTTTGTCTTTCTTTGTGGACTTTTGACACAGTGTTACAAAAAATTACATGTGAATCTTTTATCTTTGGCTTAATAGGGTAAATGCCCTAGAAACTATGCAATACATTGTTATTTAGTGTCACCTGGTTGTCACATATTAATTAAGAATGTTTTAGATAATTATAATTAATTAATCAATTAGAATGTGTTAGCTTTGCATTCACTTTAGACATTGCTGGTATCCAGCATAGGCAGACTTTTAAGCATGCCCTCAAAAATAAATTCCATCAACTAATGCATCTTTCATTACCTATTCTTGTGATAAAACAACAAAAAATCCAAGTACAGGAAGTCATAAGCATAAAACTAACTTATAATTACCTGGAAATGCTTACAGTTCCTCTTACTGTAGATGCATATGCCATCCATAAACTGGTACTGCCTGGACAGTACTCATTATTTTTCTGATCACATAATTACTTTAATATAATTTGTCCTGAAAAAGTAAATACATGAAATATTAGTGTATGCCTTTGGCACACACCTAAAGTTTTACATGATGGACACTGTACACCATCATGATGTCAACATTCACAATTCTTTTTACTTTCATTGCAACTTTTTTGTAACTTTTTACGGTGTCATTTTCCTTAAATTGTCAAGACAGGACTAATCCACATTAGTAGAATTCTACTAGTACACTAATGCAAATGCTGTAATCTGATTGGCTGAGCCATTGCACACTATCAGCCATTAGTGTGCAGAAGCTGGAACTTCTCTACGAAATGGCGACGTTTTTTCGTTTTGCCAAAGTTTTGGAGGAAAATTTTGATGAAAATGGATAATTAAAATCCTGGGAAGACTAAACGAAGGGCATTTACGGTTTCTTGACTTAAAAAAAGTTAAAATTATTGAAAAATGTTGCGCGCGCGTACACGACTTCAATTTTAATTGCCGACTCAATCCGGGCGATCTTTTTAAGGTCCAAAGTTTACTGGATAATACGTCCAGAAATAATTGGAAACCGTTATTTGAATTAAACTTAAGTAAGAATTCTACTAAAACAATTAGATTATTCGCTCTCGATTTCTATGAGGTGATAGTTGATTCGGCCTTCGGCCTCATCAACTATCACCTCATAGAAATCGAGAGCGAATAATCTAATTGTTAATTAGTATGACCTAACTAGTAGACTAATGCAAATCCTGCATTTTGATTGGCTATGCTACTAGGGGACTATTAGCAATAGTCATCGAGTAACAAAATTCGCTGGTTTTTCTTTCGTTTTTTTCCCAAAATAAATATTTCTTCAATTAACTTGCATTTGCTAACTTTATTATTGCCTTTCCTGTCTGACTAGTTGGGTGATACTAAAACATTTTGACCCGTAGCCCGAGAGGGCTACAGGTCTAATTGTTAATTAGATGGTAATTTACCGCTGGAATCTCACAGGGAGTGGAAACAATTAAATTGTGACTAATTTTAGCAAAGGATGCATTCAAAAGTCAGATATTATTGTTGAATTTATAACTTTACATTACTCTTTGTATTAACCTCACAATTATTGCACCTGTAGACTGCAGTTGTGTGCTGGGGGAAGAGATATTCTGAACTTTCTGAACTTTTTCCCCTTACCAGCGCAGGATCACTAAGATGAACTATGATTCACAACCAACACCAAGATCAGGTTTCACATGAATATTTTGTTGTTTTTTATCATCACAAAAAAATAAACATTTAAAACCCTCCATGAGGTTTACACTCAATAACACTGCTACTGACAGGTAGTGCTAAATACTTGCTGTAATTAGAAATCAATTTAAGTGAAACTGTTGAAACAGCTCTGTCAAAGTTGTTTCCAGCAGTTAAGACAGGAATTATAACAGAATATATGTGTAGGACACAGCAAAGGCCAGAGATACACACATGTCAGTTATTAGTTAGGATTGGTTGAGTTTATGTAGCTTTCTGTGCTAGGTATGGTAGAAAATAAAGTTAAAAAAACTTCAAAACCTGCCCAGCAGAGTTTACAAATGTAGTTTTGGTCAAGTTTATTTTTAGACGTAGTGATAATCAAGTTGACGACGAAAATCGACTGAAAACTTAAGCTCAATTTGTTTACATGTACAACTTACATGTACAACAGCCTCCACAAAGTGACTCGCGTGTTATTGCATTAAGAGATTAGCGAAATTATAACGCTGTAATTCATAGAATGACTCTTACAGCATGGCTTTAAATTTAAAAAGGATCCCTCTTGAAAATGAGCTTAATTATCTCACCAAGGCATCTTCATAATTTTCATAGCAATCGCCAATAAAAACGCCAACACTTGCCGTCATGGTCGTCACCGTCGTGCGTACGCACCCATGAGCAATACTGCTAGCCATCATAACCATGTGAAAATCAGCTCATGGGTTTCCTTTACTTTCCATATATGGGTATGGGGCTCCGCTTGGCGGCCCTTTAGGCCGCCGGAGCTCTGCTATTACATTTATGATCAATTTTTATTGCATTTAAGGTTGGTTATTATTTATCGTTTTTATTACTTTTTGAATGATACAAGGGTAATCATGGTGGTACTGGTGCTGGAGAAGGTGATGATGAAAATAATTTGTCTAAGTTTGTTTCCATCATGTCCATTCCAGAACGGTCCACTTTGTTCGATTTGTTAACATGTTGATTAATGACACAACATTCCTTCTGGATGAGTCTCTGGATTCACTAAAGAGTATCAATGAGACACAGCAGATGATGGCTAATGTTGCAGAGTGGGAGTCATTGCCAAGAGTAAGTCACTTGTAGAACCTCCACTGTTACTGGTAATTATATTCATTACCAGTGCAATCTACCTAGAATGTACCTTACTGCCAGTGTTATAGTATTTGGTAATGTGATGTTTTTTAGCTTTTGGTGATTTTGGACCCTTTTTCATCTTGAGCATCACAATGTAAGTGTTTCATAACAACTGTATGTTTCCTACCTGGGAAACTGACCTAGTGTATTTTATTTTAGTTCATTAGTCTATTCCTCAGATTCTTATCTAAACAGATGGATAACTATACAGTCAGGACAGTTATTATTTATTTCTATCTTACAGGACATGCGTACTTCACGTCTAAGGCAACTAGCCACAGATGAACGACAGTGCCGTTCATACCTGACTCTTGCATCAGAGACGCTGGACATGATGCTGTACCTGACTAAGCATGTACAGGGACCTTTCCTTAGGCCTGTAAGTTAAAGTGCCCATGAAGTATAAAATAATTGTTGCTTATTTGAAATGGTTTTTCAAAGTCAGACGAATGGCATTTTCCCTTTTGGAATATCTTTTTTCGTTTTAGAGGTATTTACGATTTTCTCTTGTACGAATGAGGAAAGTGATGAGGTCATAAGCGTTTCCACTAAAACAGTAGAACACTCAATCAAGAATATCTCTAGAAATATTAAAGCAGTGGTATTCAAACTTGGCACCAGAAATGTACATCACAAACGTTTGCTGGTTTTCCTACTCTGCTCCGAGAGGTTTTTCTCCTGGTACTCCAGTTTTCCCATCGCCCAAAAACCAACATTTAATTGGATTTGATTTGATTTGACTTGATTGTGGTTGATTTTATTTAGTCTCCCCAATTAGTATAGTGCCTGTGCTCAGCTAGTAAATTTGAGGCTTAAATAAAGTGATTATTTTATTATTTTATGTTCTAAACTGATTCATAGCTCGACAGTAGAAAGTTTGGTACATACATTGCATGACTAAACATTCTAGAATTTATCTGAAACTTAGTGTTCGCGATTGCTCTCGATAACCAACCCAATTCTCAACTCTCTCTCAGTGTGACTCCTTGCATCCTTCTCTGTGTTTATCACTATCAGTAAGACAACAGACACATTCTTGTCAAAAAAGTCATCATCCTGTTGAGTCTGAAGTGTATGATTGGGAAACGAAAGTGTGCATCGTTAATTTAAAACTTTTTAATGTCTTTGCAGGAGTTAATTGATCGCATAGCTGCCATGTTAAATTTTAACCTGCAGCAACTATGTGGGCAAAAGTGCAGAAATTTGAAGGTATGACATGCTTGGTCCCTCCAACAATACTTGCTCATACTAAGCAACTAGCTAGTTCTCTCTCTCAAGGAATTTTATTACCTTCACTGTTGAAGCTCAGGAAGGATTTGATTGAAGGCTTCGGTGGAAAAAGGGCGTTAGATTTTTTACTCAAAAATGAACTTTATCAAAAACGCTCCAAATTTCGCATGTAGTTTTGTTTAGGTGCGTTAGACAATGTTCTGCATGTTTTTTTCCTGAAGTTTGTTTCGTTTTCGAGATATTACGTATGCAAAAAAACCCTGTATTTGTTGTCACGTCAGCACGTGACCGCAAAGACGGTAATTTCACTTAAAATCCAGCAAAATATTGATCTTTTGCAACGTGTAACCTCAAAAAATGTTGATGTCAGGTTAAAACCGTTAAAACTTTTATTTCATGTTAACGTGCGACTGCAAAGACGTTGATTTCACTCAAATTACAGCCAAATGTTAATTTCACACAATGCGCAAGCTAGACAATGTTGATATCAGGTCATTTACAGAGACTTAAAATTTTGATTTCACATTATCACGCCACCGCAAGGACTTAAACCCTTAGGGTTTTACTTAGGGTTAGGGTTACCGCTCGAAACTAGGGTTAGCGTTGAAGGGTGAGGGTTATTGCCTAGGGTTAGCGCTAGCGCTTTGTTGTTAGGATTAGCGCTTCGGATAAGGTTAGAGTTAAGGTCAGGACGCGTTAGGGTTAGTGCAGTGTTAGGCCAAGGAAAACAATCAAGATGTAACCTTAAAAAATGTTGATTTCAGGTTTTTAAAACCGTTAAAATTGTGATTTCACGTTATCACGCGACCGCAAAGACGTTAATTTCACTCAAATTACAGCCAAATGTTCACTTTACGCGATTTCACATTAAGGCATGACGGCAAGGATGTTGATTTCACTTTAAATCGAGCAAGCTGTTCATTTCACCCAGCACGTAAACTCGAAAACGGCGATTTCGGGCTTAAATAGGTTAAAATGTTGATTTCACTTTAAAGCGTCACAGCAAGGATCTCTATTTCATTTTAACTGCCTGCAACGTATAAGCTTAAAAATGTAGGGCTGACAGATTAACAGATTAACCCTTCTGTGCAACGTACAGGTCTCTCTCCTTACATCTGCATGGCCCCTGATCCCAGAAGTTTAAAACACTACAAATCATGCCGATTTGAAGTAAAATCAACGCAACCTGGATCACAGATCTATGTTTGAATCAATCGATCGCTTCTTGTTGGCCATTATTATGTTGGAATAAAAAAGGAAAGAAACTCGCTCTGTAATTAGTTAAATATTATTGTGACTTAAGGAGTCTTGTCTTGTCTTGTCTTGTCTTGGCTTGTCTTGCCGAACGTGATCGAAATGCATGCCGGGAAGGTTCTGTTACACCTCGTGCGCGGGTAAACATGGAGGATGATGGAAGAAAAGTCTAAAAGCAGTTCTCATTTTCCAAACTTTGAAGCTAGCAACGCTTGGCAAATGGGCCACAACTCACGACAGGATTTTATTCTTGGGCAAGAACTGCTCTTGGACTTTGCTGCCTGGATCGACCTGACTTCGAACGCTGATAACTGACTTGCCGGTGATATCAGTTGCGTTGGAAGTTACAGAACACGTTTTGCTTCTTTAAAACGTGCTGGTGACTTACGGGTTTATCAAGGCTTTATGATGCCTATCAACCACCAGGCAGGCTACAAGGTACTTAAAAACAATGCTTAAGATATTAGTCGAAAGAGCTGTACTGCATCATGCATCACTTCTCTTTGCTTTGACGCTCGATCGAAATTCACGTGTTGTCTCACGTCACAATAACCTGTATAAAAAAATCTCTCCAGATTCCCGCTGTATACGCATTTTTTTTTTTAAATAGATATCTTCATTTTTGAAAAAAGAAAATGAACAGAGCGAAAAAAAAAATTTGAGCGACCTCGTATCGAACCGGTGTCACGGCAAAACAAATTCGAATCTGGCCCGTTCAGCGCCTCATCCGCTTGTGCTAACGAAGCAGTAGAAAGAGCTTAAGGTATTATAGTGACTTGATCGCTTAGCGAAACAAAAGGTTTCTTTTGTTTTCCATTCAACAAAAGGTCCCCAGAGGATGCCCTTGGAAAAATGTATTTTTTTGCATACGTAATATCTCAAAAAGGAAACAAACTTCAGGGAAAAAACATGCAGAACATTGTTTGAAAACTGCATGCGAAATTTGGAGCGTTTTTGACAAAGTTCACTTTTCAGTAAAAAACCTAACGCCCTTTTTCCACCGAAGCCTTCAATTGTTCTTGATGTACTTAATATACACACTAGCTGCCTGTCTTATCCTAAATATCTCTTATGAGATGATTGGAGGAAAAAATGTTATGTGGCAGTACATTCATCCTTCATTTCCCACATCCTGGTAGTGATGCATTGGTGTGCTAAGATACATTTTGAACCTATACACCAAGTGCTGTCCACCTTTGTTAGGCAGACACATCAGCAATAGTGAACAATGGCTCCCATATTCGGCTGTCGGTAACCTGTCGGCCAACTGTCGACCAACAAGTTACAGACACATCACCGACAGTCGGCCAACATTGTTGAGTAGAGCACAAATCGACTGAAAAATAGTCAAAACTTTTCTGGTTGAAAAAAGTAAATAGCAATCTGTCGATTGTACCGGATCCGGTAACATTCGTACCTATTTCCTTGATCCTCTTTGAACTGTAAAGTAGGCTTTTTTACTTCATCTCCTGACTGCACATACCAAAATGTAGTGGTAAATTTAGTACCCATTTCTCATGTCTTTGTTTTTACACAAAATAGGCTTCGGATTTCACCATTTTGGGGCAACAAATACGCAAAGCTTAAAGTAATTTTCCAATCACCCCGTAATGCATTGCAAAACTATAGTTAACAGTACTTCATGTATGTCTGAACTAGAAAAACTTTTCAAAATGGCAGATAAATGAATAGGAACCAATTTGGGCAAGTATCCCTAGTCAACGCTTCGTACTTAGGCAACTGTGGTTGTGAACACAGATCAATATTGCAGTGAGTTGCACATCCCAAACTCTTAAGCGAGATCCAAGAATAGATTATATGTACACTCAAGGAAGACTGTCATTTGCATTTTCTCTTGTTGTGGCTCCTATCTGGCTGCAGGTTAAAAACCCTGAAAAGTATGGATTTGAGCCCAAGAGTCTGCTTGATAGACTCACACAGATTTATGTAAATCTTGACTCGGAAGAATTTGCACAAGCTGTGGCTGGAGACCAGGTATGAAAAATAGCAAAACAATATTGTTATTACTTTGTTACTATATACGTTTGACTGAAGTTAATTCAAAGAAAACCCATGGACAGTTCTTGTTGGTAATAAAAACATGGATGACACTATCGCGAAATCTCTATAACTGTGATAGTGGCATTTTCAAGAATGGTATTTTCAATGCATTTTTCTGATGAAAATCAGTGAATACAGGGCCTATCATAAATTTCAAGGATAA
The DNA here is from genome assembly GCA_019787425.1 of Platygyra sinensis. NCBI lineage: Eukaryota > Metazoa > Cnidaria > Anthozoa > Scleractinia > Merulinidae > Platygyra > Platygyra sinensis. Next base: position 20,753 of record JAHPZR010050373.1, on the reverse strand, counting down.
CAACATGAAGAAATATCATATTCCTGATTGAAGCACAGCAAACTCTTAAGTTGTTTAGTGAAAGGCTTTATAGTAACTTCCCCTTATAGCATGTGAACTCTAAGCAAGGGGGACTGGACACTAGCTGTCTGAGCAGAGTATCATGAGAGGACGTGGAAAACTTGAACTTTTATGTTCGGCACACACCAGCGGATATGTTGCAAGGGACACAAACAAAGCAGTGGGTGTATTGTTTTACATCATACAAGTCACCGATCAAGTACATTGTATTTTCATCAGTAAACTTTGAAACTGCGTTTATAACCTCATTGCACAACTTCACTCAATGTATGCTCAAATGAATTGTAAAATTAGCCGAAATTAAACAAATAACTTTTACTTAAACAGTGTAGTCAACTTTAAAATGAAATACGTTAAAAGTTCAACTAACGCCGGTTATGCGAACTCAAAACCTAGTTCGTTAATAGCAATACAATCAGATATTCACTGGAATTGCTCACGTACCGTGAACTGTCTCTTCCTTTCTTCACAGTATTGTTATTCTAAGATGAAGTCCAGGCCCAAGTCTCAGTGTGGGAATTGATTCACCTTTACGGGGCAAAATTATTGCAAAATTCTAACAGTCGACAATGTTGTACACTCACAATCAGGTGTCTTCAGAATCGAACGTACTGCACTGTTTGGGGATTGGTGAAAACTATTACATTGATTGCAAAAAGTTGCCCATATGAATAAAAGTTTCATTTCCGTAAATTACATTGTAAAATCCTAAGCATCTTCTCCCAAATGTATATACATAACACTCTTTGCCACCGATCTTTCGCTTTTTACTACGGTTAAAACCGTTTCTTTAAGGTGCGGTAGCCTTTGTTAACAAGGATCAGATAGTGGTGGATGGCGGATGGAAAAATGACAAAACAAGGACAAAAAAATATGGATGAGGGAAAATTTAAAATTACGATGTTGATAGTCGGAATGTCAGGTGTATGTACAGAGCCAATCAGATTCGTGGACTTCCGTTTGAAAATGCAGACTTCTGACTATCTTAAGAAGCTTCTTTTTTGCTTTCTCTATTTTAGCGATCATACAGAAAAGAATTATTTGACGATGCTGCAAAACATCTTCATAAAACCTTGCTCAAGACAGAGGTATGATGCCAAAGTTCCTTACCTTATATTTGATTCCTTTTTCAAGGTGTACATGTTATGTATCCCTTAGAACTTTTTTCAGGTTCCATTTTTGGCTTAATTTATTTTTTACCAGCGAACGATGACTTAAAGGGGCATTGTCACGCTATTTGGCAACTTATAAAAAGCTAGAAGGTGTCTTTGCATCAATTGAATTCCAAACCTAATGATCTAGTTTTGTTATTGAGGACTATTTGATGGTACTGAAACTGTTTTTTTGTCGCTTGTCGCTACGGATGTCATGGATAGAAATTGATTGAAATCGAAAAAATTGGCCAATTTTTCAAGTTTTGATGCTACATGTTCCAAAAATCCTTAAGAAATTTGTTGTGGTTAGCCCTCTCTGATAAAGTTAATTTGATATCGTCGTCGTAGCTTTGCAGGAGCATTTTGCTTATGATAAAAGCCTCAGAGTAATGATTTTAGCACAGAATTGACCTAAAACCAAAAAATCCTCGTGACACTGCTCCTTGAAACTGTGTGTTATCTTTTTAATGAAAGAGCTTTTCAAGTTGATCAAGTATTCTTTATAAAGGTTACTCCAAACCTTCACAGGGCTACTTTTGTGAATTTTTTTCTACCGAATTAAAGTTCATTATTCAAGGTAACATTTCAACAAAAATGAAAATAAAACTTTAAAAGGCGAGCTAGTTATTGGGAAAAAAGAGATTTTTAAAAAAAAGTTAGTAGACCGTGAAGGGATCATAATGTCCCTAAAAGTCCTAAAAGACATGTACTGTTCGCAGGAAATGGCTTAATCCCGAGATCCTATATCGAATACTTTCAATTTTAGATTTCACGTCCGTCAAGAGGGCCTTCTTGTAATCACACTTCAGTAATTGCTCCTCAGTTTCTCTTATTTTGTTGCATGTCACTTTCCTTCTGTTTTGCCGATTATTGTTGACCACCGGCCTAGAACGTATGCGCCTAAAACATGACTGTAACACTGTCACTTGACAGCGAAGTTCAACTTTGCATCTTGTGAATGCTTGGGATTCTGTTGTTTCACTGGCTGGTGGCTTTTCGAGTTGACATATCTGTCTGAGGTGTGTCATGCTTATAAATCTTTACAAGGCGAAAACTTGCACTCGTTTTTCCAGAGAATCCCTCAGCTTTTAGTGAATCAATAGGGCATATAAAGTCGACAGCAGGGCAACATGAAGTCTTTTTGTTAAATAGTTTGTGGGGGTTTCCTTGAAAATAGCGTGCATAGTTTTTTTCTGGAGGACACCCGCGAAGGTTTGGAGTAACCTTAATTTGATGAAGTACTTAAAGTAAATATGGTATAGCCATTACCAGTAGTGAAACTAAACCACTTTAAAAATCCATTCTTCTCTTTCCATGTTTTGCTACAAATCTGTAGACAATTAGAATGGCGAATGACGAAATCAATGTCAACAATTTGTGTTTAGTGTTTAATTGCATTAATGGCCAATGCCCTAAGTATCTGTCCAATACACTGACATTAGTGACATTTCTACGAGACATTCGAGGCATGGAAGATTTACCCTGAGATGCCCGAAATACTCGCGTGAAACAGAGGGAGGAAGGAGTTTTGCAGTCGCGGCAGTGAAAGAGTGGAACAAGGTCCCTCCAAAAACTAGATCCAGTCAGAATGTTAAGCGTTTTAAGAAAATTATGTAAATTATCATAAGGTGTCAAGAATAGGACTTGACCCTTTTCCAATTTCATTTCTTGTGTCTATTCTATTTTAAGATTTAATCACTAGTCATTTTATTCAGTAGATTTAGTGTATAACTCTTAACGGGCATCATACCATATTTTATCGCATATTTTGAAAAACTGCATTATTAAGAACAACCACCACAAATTTGAAAAAATCTAACATCAAGTGTTATTTCTAGGGAATCACCAAAAATAAGAGTTCATCCATATTCAGTCAGTCAGTCCAAAATTGACACCAGGTCATTAGAGTTGGTTATAATATGTATAATATTACAGCAAAGCAATTTGGGTCAAGGTAGATAAAACTTGTGTGTTGCAATACAGAAAATGTGGAAATGAAAATTTAAAAACCGTAAAATGGCGAAACCAACAAAATTATT